>JBBPOB010000274.1:0-20505 GCA_038091275.1 Tylopilus subfusipes
GATCATTGGTAAACACACACAAACACACCTCTCGGCATGCCGGCATCTGTAAACATGTCGTCCTGCCACAGCGTCGCCTGCGCTCTGCCCGCCCCTCACCGCACCACACCTGCGGCCGAATTTCACAGCCTCTCCTATCTGACCCCGTGGAGGAACATCCCACCCCCTGAGGATCTCCAGACGCGCCTCTCTCCCACAGCGATCATGCAATGTCATCATCGTCCATGCAGCAGATTCCTCGGCTGACCCTGGCGACAGGAGGGTCGACGGCACACACCAACTTCCCGGTGCATAGTCTCAAGTCCCCCATCTCCTCAGAGTGACAGACTCAGGGTCAATGTCCTGCTCGACCATAGAACTCGAGTTGCAGGAGCTCCACCCGCCAGGGCGGTCCCGATGGTTTGATCGATCGAGACTATCCCCGTCCAGCCCTCCGCTTCACCCAGTCTCGACCAACCGTCAACTCCGCACTCGCTAATCAATCGCATCCTGAACCGCTCCGCTCGTCCTAATGTCAGAACACCATCACCTCTCCTTGTCCTCCAATCGCGCAGATCTGGTTAGCGACGCGTTCCGCACCAATAAACGTCAAGCCCTCTACAGCGGATGCATGTTCAGCACCATTAAACGTCGAAGCGGATGCATAACCCTGCCAAAGAAGCCGAAGCACCCGATGGCGGACGCATTCGCGTACCCCTTTCTCTCCTGAAACTGCACATGTCGACTCTGCCAAATATTCTCCTTACTCCTCGGCCCGGTCTGCGCGATTCAGGATCTTTGGATTCCCCGCCATACCCCCCTGAGCGATTGCTGACCTTGACATGGCAGAACCATCGGTCGTCGCAGTTGAGCCAACGCGCGATTCAAGCAGACATCCTTCCTCATCGGTTATCTCCCATCCACCCGTCCGAGCTGACTAACTCTGGATTCGCATCGACGTTCTTGTCAAAGCATTATATGGTCAATGAATAACCCCCCCCGGCGGCAATTACTCGAATCCGACTGCAGCTGCAACACCTAATACCCAACGTTGTTCAACGGCCTTGACCCGTTTCCTACCTCGTGTGGGTCGATTCCTTACGTCTTGCTTCGATTACCACTGTAAAACGTGGACCGCCCAGTTCACAATAGAAAGTTCCATACTGGGTTTGTCTGGTCCGAATAAACTCAATAAATACCGCCTCAAACGAATATGAACAAGGCGGTTCAAATTCTTTTTCTGACCCAAACAAGGATCCTGCCGTGTTCGGTGGGGCAGGGCGCTACCGGCAATTCCCGGCTAACGCGGCAATGCAAGCCTCAAGGTTGTGTGGCGGGCATCAGTCGACGCGCGAGGCCGCGTCCTGTGCTCTCTCGTCCGGCGAACTTCTCGGACCACCCGGCCGACCTTTCTGCGGCTGAGTGCACACTTTTGCCGGCAACTTCGTCATGATTGGATATGAAAATGGCCATTGCATTCTAGGGGTCGTCCGTTTACGGAAGCGTCAAAGACTCCCTGTCGCCGCACCATCTAATCTAGGTTCAGACCGCGACGACGTGTCCTCGCACTGTTGGCGGAGCGTACGTATCGGCAGTTTTGGTAGACCCTTTATGGTCTCCTGACACACGGGGGTTCAGAGCGTCGTTATTGGTCTCAGCATCTCCCTTCCCTGACGCTCAGCTGCATAGTGCTCTACCTCGACTCGTTCGTGGAGGTCGCGCTGAACCCCGTTCTTGGGTGTGCTGCAGCCCACGTCGTTAGCGCCCCCTTCGGTTGGCTCTTGCGTTGTCTTCAAGCTTGGCATGCCGCATCCGTGACAGCCGCATGACGCGGACCAACTAGAACTGACGAGTCCACCCCTCGCTTCTCCGTTTAATACTACCATTGATGTTCCTTTCCCCAGTGTTACATTTGTACTTATAGCCTCCGATGTCTTGACGGATCTTCTGTCGGGCGTGTGACAGCTCAGCGGCCCTGTATACATTCAAGCCTTCGCAAAGATCCATCCAGCACGGTCCTTCGGCCAAGGCACGTCTCCGCATTGGATGTGCAGTGCTGCACTTTGCGCCTCGCACCCAAATGCCCGCAACGCCTAGTGGCGCTAGAAACCGCCGGCCCACGCACGCGCCACCCAACGTGGCGACCAGTGGAACTGTCCATTTCGTCTCGTCAATGCTTCTCTTCCCTTGATGTTTCCCGCTCAGTCACGAACAACAACAATCCCCATATCGAACGGACCCACGCTCATCTAATCTCCATTCCTTGATCGTTGAACTCTATCATCCTACCACTTATCCCCTCGGCTCGCGTGACGGACGGGTGTCACATCACGGCAGCGTCAGCCCTGCCGATCGCTCTATCACCGCTCGAGAGAGTGGAAGCCAACTATAATTATGTACATATGGGTTTACAGAGCACATTGCTCGGCGACGCTGCGACGGACGACTTCGACACAACGCCGTTTTCACCCAAGGTGGCGGACCCACCGCGACGCGTCGGATTCAGAGGGGACACCGCGTACCTGGGCCGAAATCCCACATCATATACATATTGCCTGCCACCTCCGGCCGCTGCATCTCATAACTAGCAAGCTGGCGCCGAACGCACTGACAGGCCGTACTACTGCTTACCGTCCGTACATGCTTTCCCCCCCCAGTCCGGACACCCAGATCGGGTGATGTCGGCACGCTGTCCCCCGCTCCCCACCTCTTCGTGACAGACTCGCCGCCACACCCGTGGATGCCCGCATTGTCGCCGCGGTCGCAGTCTGTAAGACTGCACACTGCTGCCTGCCTGCCAGCACTGGATTCGGACACGCGCACGTCGAGGTGAAACTCGTGTGACGTCGGCATGCATCGCTCAGGAGACGGTCGGGTGAGCCGATTTGCCGATTGATGCGGCGTATAAGGCTCGTACGTATGTTCGTCAGACCGACAGGCCGACTCACTCGACGCCGGGTCCCGAACGCGGATTCGGCGAAAGGGCACTTCGCAGGGGGTCCTGGGGCATCGTCGCTCGTTGGACCCAGCGCACATTCGCGTTCGACGCTTTTTCCGTTGTATGTATATATTTGTCGTCGAACTCGTTGGCAGACGCAGGGCCGCTTGCTGGTCCAACGATGAGCGTATCGCGTTTTTTTCCCACCCACGCCTGTAATTATCGTACGTCTCGCCCGCCGCCAACAGCCCCTGGATTTAAACGCCAGTTGATTGTGAGGACAGAGGGTCTCCACGCCCACTGGCACGCCTGTCACTGTCAGTGGAGGGGACCCTTGGTAGAGCACATTTTGCCTTTTGAACGCTGGTGCCAACCTTGGTCCTGTGAATTCGTGCGGACTTTGAGTTCCGGGCGCAAACTTGAGTAATGGGAAGAGAAGCCTCTCCCCCATAGGTGCGAGCAGTGGTCATTCGAGGCGAATAAGTACTGCC
Organism: Tylopilus subfusipes; assembly: GCA_038091275.1. Lineage (NCBI taxonomy): Eukaryota > Fungi > Basidiomycota > Agaricomycetes > Boletales > Boletaceae > Tylopilus > Tylopilus subfusipes. The sequence continues at coordinate 3,409 of JBBPOB010000274.1, forward strand.
GCATCAGTAGACGTCGTCTCTTGAAACTGGTTCGACGTGTGACTTTGGAATCGGAGTCATGTTCTAGTCCTCTCTCGTTCGGGTCGTCGTCGGCAGCCTCCCATGACAAGTCGACATGCCATACGAACGTGCGCGGGCATCACCGAGCAGAAGGCAGAGAAGACTTCACGGTATTCGATGGCACGACACGTCGATTCTCTCGTAGATCTTTACGCGAGGGCGGCCGACGTGCATTTTTTTTGTATACTAGGCCTCAAGGGGTGCTCCCGAGCTCAGTCGATCCGAATAGACGGGTCTTGTGAGGAATTCCCCCGGGGAAATTGATGGCGAAGAGTACGTGGGGTGTATACGTGTGTGTGCATGTGTGTTGGCGTGCTTGATGGGCCCGCGTGCTTCGTTCGCACTAGTAAGTTGTTTGCTCGGAACGGCGTCGTCCGAGTTGCGATGTATGGGCGTGTGATGGCCAGCCGGATCACCTTCATGGCTAACGAAACTAGGTACCTCGGAATGTAGATAGTTTCTCTGTAACGATGATATGGTAACGTTACGATACATGAAGTTGTCCGCGTTTCATGAACTCGGCATAGTCCAACAGGTCTTCCATACTACACAGCTCGGTCGGGTCACGTTCGTATGTATATACTGTCTCCATTGCGTGAACGGCACGAACGGTATATCGCACATGTCATATCATATTTCCCACGATATCGCGCGCAACATACCATCATGATCAACTTTGTATGTAACTATCATCGATCACTCATCTCAGACTCGACTTCGTCGATCGATCGATCAACTTGGTCGCATGGGCGCTCCGCCCTGTCGATGCCGCATCACGTCGTCACATCAGACGCATCACGCTCGTATGCAATACATACTCCATTCGACCACGAGGAGCCGTTAAAGACGAGCCTCGGGAACGGTGTGGTGCCGCCGCCGCGTCCGAGTCAGATGGCATGGCATGCCGCCAGTGATGCATGATGGACGTCACACCAGCAAAGTATATGTACTGGACTGATCTCGGTCCAGCGCATGGTTGTTTGGGGCCGACGTGGACGGATCCTGGGCCAGTAGCAACGTGCATGTCCACCTCCGAGTCGGTGGGTGCGCGAACCCGTCGAGATCGTTGACATTTACTCGCTCTTACGGTCGTTCCCCGCGTCGTCACGCCACCAAGAAATATTATTATAATCAAAAAAGCTTATCGGCGTTCTGAACCAGCGACCAGAAAGCAACTCGTCTTCGCCAGCCTGATTGGACTGGCACGTCTTTTCCGACCCACAAAAAAGTCTGCATCACGCTATGTATTAGTATACTACGGTCGTGTGTGTGACATGTTTGCATAGCCCAGCGTGCACGTCGTTCGCGGATTTCGCCGCGTTTGATGCCTGGTCAAGCATGCGTCTTGCAAAAGCTGCCGCGGGCTATTTCGGTCATCGTGTCCACCCTTTTGCATAGCCCAGAAACCGTCGAGAAAAGGCATGTAGTACTATGTGCCTTTCCCAGCACCGAGGTTACGGTACTCGATGGACCCTTCGAATCGTTGCGATGATAGCACATGTAGACGTGGGTAATGAAACGTCTAATTCCGATCATGCCCTTGCGATATGGAAGTTGCAACCAATACTAATGCTGTTATCGACGGGTAAATTTCGCGGTCATGGGTCATGGCCAAAAAAAAAAGTTACCGTGGGTAGATGGTCATCCATTCAGTCTACATTGTTGACCAGTACTCATCCGTCTCACGCTCGTTCTCATAGCCACTTCCAAAGTAAGGTATCTTATTGTCTCTTGATTGGGTTTTGGATGCATTGTTATCGGGGTCATACCTACGTCAACAACACCACGGATAAACAATAATGGAACGTTGATGGAACGCCACTGCGATATTCACGGCAAACAAATACAGCTATGAAGGATGAGGGTATTGACCTGGTGCATATTGAGGTGGATGGGTTTGGTGGTAGTGTCGGTTGTGCGGTGGACGTGATTGTTGTACATACGCCTGTTGTTGTGAGTCACCGTGAGGGTGCTGAGCGCGTGCTGTTGTCATCATAAGGGGCGCCGCTTCTTCGTCGCTGGAAAGAGCTTAAGCGTGCACGAGCAACGACGTCGTTATCACCTACCCAAACATAGTCTTGATAAGGTCGTCTAGCATGGCCTCTTTCTTCAACTTTTCTTCCCCTGCTTGGGCACGTGCCACTCTGCACAGACATTACATCGGTATTCAGGGTTTCTGGGATATCAACTCACCTCAGTTCTTCAATAAGCGCTGCGTGGGTCTCCAGCGCATATCGCCATTTAGCTTTTTGTATCACATACTTTACGAGCGCGGGTGAACGGCCAAGTATGAGTCCTGTTTGGGGGTCCATAAGCCGGGTAAGATGCGGGGGTATTCCATCGTCTTCATCGTCATCTTCCAAGGCATCGTCGCCGTGCTCCTCCTGCTGAAGAGCGGCGTTATCAAAGTAGTCCGTCCTTAGTGCACCCGCCTCGGAGGGTGATCGCGGTTCGATTTTGAAGGTGTTGAAGGCCGAGGGTGGCTCGCTGGGCTGTACGTTTGGGGTATTTGATTGAGGCGAATCGCCACGCTTGCGTTTGCGGGATCCACCACGGCCTGATGGGGGTGGAGGCATATTGTGCTGGAGGCGCATGTGCTTTGCAAGGGCATCGGAGCGAGTAAATGACTTGTCACACTCTTTGCAAGGTCAGGCGATAAACAAGACGTCGGGATGAGTCGACTCGCCTGGTCGGGAGCATATAAAAGGCTTTTCGCCTGTGTGCGAACGGATATGCGAGATGAGCGCAAAGCGGGACGTCTGAGCGAGACCACGGCGGTTGCACGTGGCCCACTCGCAAGTATAGTTGGACTTGTGGACGCCAATGTGGGCTAGGACGGGGTACGTCACTGGGATGCAGCGGAGGTAAGGAGGAAAAGCCCACTGGAGTGGATATGCTCAATGAGCGTGGGCAGGTGCGTGAATACGATGCCACAGTCGTCCCAGAGACACGTCACGGTGTCAGCAATTTGTTCTACGGTCGGCGCTGCGGAGGATGGTCCAGGTGACGCGGTGGCGGTCTCATCGGGGGCGGACGTGCGCGCGTAGCCGGCTTCGTCCTCGGAAGAGTCGTCGTCGTATTTGAGCGAAGACTGCGAGAACGAAGGCGACGGCGAGCGGAATGCTGGCGCGGGCGAATACATTGTGGACCGCGTCGAGGAGCTGTTTGTCTGTGTTTGATATCAAGGCACTCTCGCCGCAAACATGTTTTTCGTCACTTCTTGTCGCTTATAGCCCAGCAGGGACTTGAATTACTAGTAGGTGACTCCATTTTATAGTGTCAAGCCGACCTTCTGCTTCATGTTTTTCCGACGAAGTCAGTGCTGGGGCACCAAACCGATCTAGTCTTTGCATTCACTTCACTCTTGATTGCCCGCGCAACACCCTCGATATCCTCCACAATATGGTAGTGACCCACGTCTTTCATTCTGATAACTTTCACCTTTTGAATGTGTTCCTTCAGAAACACCACCACTTCTTCAGGCGATACTTTGTCCTCCTCTCCCGCCAAGATCAAGATCAACGGTATCGGCCGTGATATATCCATACGCCGGGTCAGTTGCTATTGCTGCCGCCAAACACGCAAGCGCGTATCCTTCTACAGGACTGTTGGGCAATGAAACTCGAGCAAAGTGACGGGCAAGAAATGACGTTGCGAGCGAACGTTGCGACATCCCGGCTTTGGAAACTGGATCAGCCATGGCGATTATCCCATCCTTGTGTACAGCTTCAGCTCGAGCCGTAAGCGCCTTGACCACCGCTTTTCCAAATTGCCTGACGAGGCCAAGAAGAACTGGTGACGTCGTCATCCATCAGTTGGATTTGTCCCTTTTGAACGATTGCTCCCTCGTTTTCGCGACTTTTGCAGGATAAGCTTCGTCTATGCGTTGTTCGGTGCACGTGAAACATCTGGATCATGATGGGCGTATACCTTCCATCGAATGGCCGATCGCGACTGCTTTCTCGACACCATGTACGTCAAGTACCGCGCTCGCACTTTCCGTATAATTAACGATCGATATCTCCTTTTGTGCCATCCAACGGACTCACCCTCCTCTAGGCCGAACGTAATGGCCTTACGTGTAGAAGCGGGTCCCGATGCCTCTATAACAGGTTCGATGTTTGCACCTGAACCACCTAATTTATGAATGAATAGGATCGGTTCAAGTTCGGTCGATACCCCTGGAGGAGGCAAGGTAAGCTCAATATGCAAATTTAACCCAGACGGAAGGCTGAGTCTGTTTGCCTCAGATGGACTGTTGGATTACAAAGGTCAGTAGAGGAGGAATGAACGTTTCTTAACGCACAGGATAATCTTCAAGCGATAGAATATGGCTGTGCGCGGTAAGAGGCGACGTGGCCTGAGAGAGATGACAATTGCTTCCAGTTCTTTAAGCTCAAAGTTGGTCGAACCACTGCATCTTCATGTGATCCGGCGCCGCCGGTTTCGAAGCTCCTAGATTAGATAAGTTCACCCTGCGAGCTATTCACACATTACTGAAATACATCCGACAGCCCTTCTGATCTCCTATGGCGCAGTTCCGCTGGACTCTAATTCGTCTCGCGCTCGTTATCTCGAGTGAACGACGCAATTCAAAATTATCTCCCTCGGTAGTTTGTTCCGCGTCATACTTCTAACAGTCACATCACGGGAAGATATACAGCCTAGTTGCCTATGGTGCGTTATTGTTATTATAATGTTCTTAAGCAACTGCTTCTTCAATTCCCGTCCCTCTTCGGGGATAATTTGATTTCAGAGCGCCCCGTCGGGGAGATGTCTGCATGTGATTGCTTCTGCGTTATGTAAAGTTTCAGATGTAGAGCTATATGGCTGAAGGTGTATATTCATGGCTATAGCTTATCGAGCGGTCCCGCATCATGAACTTAAGCAGGGTTTGGCTTTTCCCTTTTTGATGCCCATTGGAACCTTACCCCCTATCTTTTCGCTCTTCCGAGTGTGTTTTAGGTTTGATCTATCCATGGCCTCAGCAAGTAGTATCTGACTCCCGTCGGGGTGGTAAGTGTGTGCAGCCTTATGGTTTAACTCTAAACAGGCTGGCGACCCTGACTGCCTTGCTAAGGTCGTGTCGTCATTTTCTTTCTTCCCAATCAAACAGTGGCCTCACATTCCTTTAACGTTCTTGGTGACAACAACATTCATTTGAGCATGCCAGCTCTTTATGCATTCAGCTCGAGTGCTCACGGCACAGGCCGCCAAAACGTTGGCGCTGACACTGCAGCTCCCAACTCGGAACATACAATCTACCAAGTTCGGTGCTTTGGTAAGTATCTCGAAACTTTTTTCGCGACCGCCTCCCACGGAACTTTTGCCTGGACGACCGTCCCACCAGGGTTGAAAGGACAGTTTCCCTGCCGGAACCAAGCTTCCGAAAGATGAAAGGATTACTCGTGCGATACTCTGGCTTGATCGCAATATATACTCGTTTGCGCTGACAATGTTTATTCGTAGGAGTACACAGGGCCGTGGTATCCCACCTGCCAAAAGTGCGAGATGGCCCTAGGTAGTGGTTATGCTAACTTGCCGTACGTTACTATTTCTGCGTGAAATTAATCGGAGGCTATAGCACGTGTTCTTAGTGTGTGCAGCCTTGTGGTTTAACTCTAAACAGGCTGGGGACCCTGACTACCTTGTTAATGATCAGGAGGTATGTGTGCAATTGTACCTCCGTCAGGAAAGGAAGTCGACTCCATCAGATGGCGTTGCATGGTACTGGGCTTTTTGATGGCTACCATCCACCCACACCCCTGAGGATATCATAAAGGCTTGTTCGCTAAGGGAGCGTTGCGTTGACAGTGTTTGTATTCCTTTCGGCATACAAATTTTATCCTCTGCAGGTGCGATTATGGGTACATCGTTATATCCATCGAATCCCCGTCGTATCAACCTCTCCGTGGACCCACGGGTAGATAGACAAGTGAAGGAGGTAAACTCTGTTCGGCGATTATCAGGGCCTAGAGCTCTTCGTCAACCTCCTCGGCTTTAGACCTGTGGGAGTCATTCTATCCGCTATGGCCATAGGTGGTGAGATCATGCTGCATCCCCATGACGCGGGAAAAGTTCGGCCAGGTAACTACGAGGGCTTTATCCTCATCGATGGCAAGCCGCTCGAGGTTGTCAGCGTTCTGACCCCGACAAACGGGAAGCGATGTTATAATAATCGTAGGTGGTTGCTAACTTCAAGTGGGCACTGCTAAGTGTAAATTTCAGAACGGACAGATTCATGAGAGCAAAGACGAGGGCGCTACGTATCTTTTCACGTTTGCATCTTTCCTGCTGTAGATCGACGTGTCACACACGCAGCTCAGGAAGCTTCATCTGTAAAATGGGTAGTGTTAGGACTGACCAGTCTTGTCAGTCCTATAAGAAAAAACTTTTTTGCAGGACCCTTTATTACCTTTTTTTTTATCGACTTTTGAGAGCTTTGATTGGAAGACAAGCCTACGAAAGAGCATCAAGCGGTAACGTCATAGAGTACTCCTCCAGATCGGCGGCTCTCGGTTCTCGTCCAGTTGTCAGGTTTAGCAGTGTCTACAGGATGCACCAGATGCTATATCGCATGATCTTCTGACAGAGAAACTTTCCCCCGACATGAAATGGCCAAGGAAATCGTAGCACGAGCGTCTGGTAACAAGCGTGCGAAGGGCTGCTGGGGTCACAGGCGGAAATATGGTTTGCTTACAAGGACCTACTAACCGGATGCGTCGGTAAGCGCCACCGCAGGCAGCCTGAGGATACTACCTCATAAAATTTTTGCGTATGTATGTAGTCACTATTTCTAGGGGTCTTGGGTGAGAGTTAATTCCATTATACTTGTCGTTTAGTAATTATTGACATCTTGCGCCATCCTGAAACGATCCCAGTCAACTTGATAACTATCATGAAATGTCGAAGACTGGGCGTTACAGCGCTCTGAACCAGCTGGTCTCCCGTGTAAAGCAGCGTTTTAGCATTTCCGTTCAAGTTGGCACTTGTGGGCAGGCAATAGTCATGTGGGTTATGGTGCAAACGCATAATTCACAAAGTTCGAAAGGATCACTAGATCTACGTTATTTAAGGTCCGCATCACGATTCCTTCGATCAGTGATAAGGAATCACCTTCATGGGGAATGTGGGCCAGCTGGCAACCCATCACTTGGGTGTTCATTCCTACCCATCCTTTCTCACACACTGGTTACTCGACCCATGGCTGCACCAGACGTTCAACTTGCACTTCCGGCTGACTATAAGTAAGTGATTGGTTAAATTGACGGATGTTATCTGAAGCACTCTGCCAGTTGGGACCCAGCAGCCATCCCTGCGACGAGCACATGGGTACCCCCTCGATGGTTCGTTTGATTGCCCACTCACGACCCTCTTCTTATCGTGCTGATGGCAAGTAGGATGATGGCACCAGACGCTCCATTGAAGACCCGTAAGCCTATGAATATCAACGGGCTGGGAGAGGCATGGGATGCCAATCGCCCTTCTTTCCGTGGAGCCGATCTAGTAAAAATACGACATCTAACTGATCAGATGACCGACTGATTACTCGAATAGACCAAGGTGGACCCCCGCTTGAAGGTTCCTAGTGTGGAAATTAAATCTGGCCGTGACGATACGGTCGTTGCATTCGTGGACGTCAACATCCTCGATTCCACCGGCGCAGCACCGTACCGAGGGGATGTGCTCGTCAAAGGAAAGCATATCGTCAGCGTTGGCGGAACACTCGCACCAGAGGCGTTGCAAGGCGCCTTTGTCATTGATGGTCGGGGCCGCACTCTAATGAGCGGCCTCTGCGACGCTCATGCGCATGCGACCTGGATCAACTCGCCCACCCTTGATGACATCACCTCGTTGCCCATCGAAGAGCACACGATCCTTTCTACCAGGAGTGCAAGACAGTTCTTGGATAGTGGGTATACCATGTGTCGTACGTTGATACTCCTTCGCAATCTATTTCGGTTGATAATCTGTCCTCAGTGGGTGCGGCTTCAGCCAAACCGCACATGGATCTCGTCATTCGTAATGCTATACAAGCTGGGGACATTCCTGGACCTCGTTATCTCGCGAATGGTCAGGAGGTACGTGCCCGATTGTACTCTTGTGGGGTTGGTATGTTGAATTCGCTAGATGGCGCCGCGTGGTGGTGCTCTCTGTGAAGGCATCACTACATACGTCCAAACCCCCGAGGACATCACGAAGACCATAAACTCGTTCGCTGATGCAGGCGTTGACTGCGTTTGTATTCCCATCTTTTCGCCTATATTTTCCCCTTCTGATTGCAGTGGTGGTCTCCCAGGTCAAGCTATCAATGAGTGGTGATGAAATCCTCGAAGACCTTCGCGCCGAGAACACTACCTTTCCCGACGAGCTCGTCGCTGCTGGTGTCGCAGCTGCCCATGCCAAAGGGATTCGCGTTTGTTCTCATGCCCGCTCCGATGAAGCTGTTCGTCAGTGTCTTCAGTACGGTGTCGACGTCCTGTACCACGGTTGTAAGTCTAAGTCCTCGTCTTCCATTGGGGCCTCCTAACTAACATGACATAGCGTTCATTTCTGACGAGTCTATGGATGCCCTCGAAGCACAGAAGGACCGGATCTACGTCGCTCCGGCTTTGAACATTCTTTACTCGTCTTGGCTCGTCGCCGAGAAAGAACAATGTACATTCCCGCACATATCTAGCCTCGCCCACACGAACTCTGACTTTGCGTGCTTTGGCAGTCAATTTCAAGAAATCTGCGGCGCAAAAATACAAGCGAGAGCTGGATATATGTATTGCTGCCCTGAAGGAGATGAAGAGACGCGGCGTCAAAATCCTTCCAGGGGGTGATTATGGGTAAGTTCCTTCACCCTTCTTAAGAATACAGCTTAATTTCCATTGTATCAGCTTCGCGTGGACGCCTCACGGGTACACGTGTTCGCCCTGATGCATCAGATAGAAGCTAATTCCGTTTAGATCCTACCAGGACCTCGAGCTCTTCGTCAACCTTCTCGGTTTTACACCCACGGAGGCCATTCTGTCCGCTACGGCCCTCGGTGGTGAGATCATGATGCATCCCCATGAACTGGGCAAAGTTCAACCAGGGTACTATGCGGATCTTATTCTTGTCGATGGCAATCCACTCGAGGACATCAGCGTCCTGACCCCAACGAACGGGAAACTTGATGTTATAATGATTGTGGGTGATCGCTTCATGACTCGAAATTGCAATAACTGAACGGGAACCTTCAGAACGGACAGATCCACAACGCCAAAGATGTATGGACCCGGAGACAGTGAAGAACGCTGGCTTGTCAAAGCGTCCATTTACGATGTTTCCCGATTCCCGACGAATAGGTTGATATCTCCGCTATATGCACCTTCACATTTATATCCAGCATCTTCTACGTACCGAAGAATTTCGTTTGACGTAGGGGCTTACTCTCGGTCCATGGTCAGTTGTCGGACATATGGTTGTCAACCCTTCTGGAGCTCTGTAACACTGGCAATTACGATGTAAAACTTTTTTCGCAGTGGACTACTTTGAAACAGAATCACTGCTGCGGGTGAGAAGATAAAAGGTTAACCCGAGGTACCGCTGGTGCAGGCCGAATGAAAGCATCCGAATCAAAAAGGATGGGAAAGAAATGGTGCGCATCAAAACATGTTGGACCTCTTCAACTTGATGAATTGATCCAACCCAACATGCTTTCGTACGGAAAGTCCGTGAAGTTCACAGAGAGCTGCACGAATATTTGGCTCCATCATGGTAGTCAGCTGCGGGTCACGGTATACGGGATCCATCGGAACGATGCTGATATCCACATACTTGGGCTCCGACATGCATATAAATGATGCGCTGATCCAACAGGATATCCACCGTTTTCATCATTTTGTTTAGCACAAACGCTGCGCGGGTATGATCCAGACGACCAGATGCGTCCACCATTTGCCTATAGAACGTCGACGTGATCTCGTGTCTTATTCTCCTCCACAGCTATACATGCTTGCATTGACGATGATGATGGGTCCCTCGTTGGCCGCACGCTGAAGATCCGAGAAAAGCGGTGGAAGAAGGAAACAGGAGAGACCAGGCAAAGTGCGAATGCGCACCACGACTTTTTGCAATTCATGGTTGAGCTGGCATATGCGCTCGGGTTGGTCGGTACCAGGTGAATCAAGGGCTATACGAATGAGCGAGGAGAGCTGCCGGAACTCGACTGCAAGCAATTTTCCTGCGTGACCCGATGCCATGACATCGTCGAGTGGGGAACGAAGGCGAGTAACCTGGCTCCAAAAGACACCTCGCCCTTGTTCGAGAAGTTCGACTTCACGAACTGGAGCGCGTCTAGGAAGATACGCTGAGAACGTGTCCACTGCGGGTGTCTGAAGATATCGAAGTAAAGAAGGAAAAGTCGCTAGATCTTGAATGAGTAGTCGCAAAGCCGTTTCATATGCGAGAAGTGTGGTGGGATGGTTGGACATTTCGGCTTGAAAAATCCATGCTTCAGCGGCATATAAATCACCTAGAGTCACTATTTGGGGCACATCTACCAGCTGAGGGTAGAGACTGTTAGTCTACGGACAACCGAGAGTACTCATACCTAGCTTACTAATACGGTAGAGTCGAGTTTGAACAGTACCGTGACGCTCCCACCGTCCTTCATATCCCAGTCGGAGCGCGCTGGCCTCTAACAGAGACTGAATAACTCCTCTTTGTCATCCAACTGATCCAATCTTGTGAACCGAGTAAGGAGGCGCGTAAGGTTATCCAGTGCTTGAGATCAATCAAAGTGCCCTAGTGAGCGAAGCTCAATGTTCCCAGGTTGATCATCCCGAATGAAAAGATGAATTGCAAAGTTGGTTAGAGAGCTGGGTTGAAGAGGGCTCTCTGGTGGACGAAGGCTGAACAATTCTCGACAGAGGATAAAACCACATGGAGATCGCTGATGGCGCTGAGCTCCTCGTACCGGATGGAGATACAAATTGCAAGGTTGTTCAAAGACCTTGACCGATCTGGATGTCCGAATGGATGAAGGTCGAGCGCCACTCGGTTGATAATAATGGCCTCGTCGAGGTTCTCCATTTTCCCCAATTGACTGTAGCGAATGAAGAGATGAGCTGAAAGGGTGTTCAAAGACTTGATATGATCTGGATGCCCTGTTGGGCGAAGGTCGAGTGCTTCTCGGGTGAGGACAATGGCCTTGTCGAGGTCTAGGATCGCTCCTAGACGGCGGTAACGATCACTGATGAACTGGAAGCCTGGTCAAAGAGACAAATCGCTTCGGATGACCGAGAGGGCAGAGTTCCAGCGCTTCATAATCAAGTATGACTGCTTGGTCGATGTAACCGGTCTCGCTGCTCTGCTTGGCGAACAGGGAAGCTGCCTCTGAATGCAATTGTTCCATTGGTGGGGACGTCATTTACTTCGTCTCTGCACCAGGAAACGAGAAGAAGTACCTTTAGTAATGGCTCAGACGAAGATTGGTATGTTGAACGGTTCCAGACTCCGCAAGGGTTCTTTGTTTGGCGAAAAGCCTATCTACCGTTTCTTATCCCTGCGGGACCGGAATGAACGGATTAAAATTTCTCAACTTGTTGTCGCGATGGATACATGACAAGTCCGTCAATTTCCGGGTCTCCAGGTCCTTGTCGTCACGAGTCGGGGTTCGACTGTCAAAATGTTCCCAAGTCGCGACGGTGAGCACATGCGAATGTGTCCCACAAACTACACCGAGTACCCGAGAGGTATCGAATGATGCAGCTCAGGGCGAGTTTGAGCATGGCAGAGTAAGTGGGCAACAACTGAGGGAAGATTATGATGGCAACGATGATGGTTGGGAGCGAAACAATTTGAACAAAGTCGTTCGCACTGCCACTGGGCAGAGTCAGTCTGGAAAAAATAAAGCTAAGTACTTCAAGCAGATACTCGTAGCAAGTAGCCCATGGCTCTCTCTGGGCACAAATCCACGTCCTTTCGACAGGAACCTGGCTCGAGGTGACAAACCTCCTCAACTGGGATCGGTAGACCCTCGCCTCGCGCTGGAAAGCGGTGACCTCGACCTTGATCCTAATCTCGACCATGCAGTTTCCCTCAATGCGGAGGAGTCATAGGTACAGATGTGTTGCATGCGGTAAGTGAGGAGGACGCAGACTCTACAGCTGTCAGTGACCTTTTTCAATCTTTGTGTTGACTTCAGACTCGAACCTTGCAATCAATCTCGAAACGAGCAGTTGGACACGGCGACGAACAAATTACGGATGGATCCTTATTGCACGAGTCTACTTTCCTCGACTGGCGGCGTGCCTCAACAACCAGGTAAATGCACATGGTGCAAGAGGCCTATCCCGGAACAGCATCACGCGACTGCTGTTCCAATTTTCACCACTCTCTCTACTGTGTAGTCTATCTCAACTCTGGTGCCCGGCATGTGACCGATCCTGAAACAAGGACCGCACTGCGGACGCACAACCTTTCCGCCCAGCTCTAGCCACAACCACCACAATGCGGCTTCCCTGGCTCCTTGACGCTGTTCTGGTGGCGTTCGGCGCCCGGGCAGTGGTCCTTCACCCCCAGATTCCGTCTGTGCAATCATTTTATCATCCTCAGCCCAGACACAAATTTTCGTCGACGAAGCCCATACACCTGATGGAAGATCTCATGCCAACGTACCTACCCTGCTTGACTTTGCGGAGACTTTCCGATCCGATCCGGTCCATATGGCATCATTTACGCTCGATCCAGCCCAAGTTATGCCATTCAGCTAGACCCATATCGACCACAATGGTTCAGTCACCGTCCTTACGCTTACCTCCTCAAGCAATCCCACGCTTTACTCCCTCGCTGATCAATACATCTCATTCGTCAACGAAATGTCATCTTACAACCAGCGGGAAGAGTATCCGTGCCTGGAGCACATACGAACCGAGCAACACGTCCTCCATCTCAACCAATGTAGCGATACAGCATTGAGGTTTTCCATCCACCCCAATCCCTCTCGATCTCTTCCACTCTGGTTATCGAGTAATCGATTCCGAACAGGCTTTCCTTTATCTCGACGGGAAGATTCCTACAGGAGGCTTCCCCAAAACATTTAATGTTTCCCTCTTTTCTGGTGCTAGCGGTGGATGGGCATCTAATATTTTCACCGCCAGTGATCCTGCAAACAACACGGCCTACAATACCACTGGACTCCGAGGTGCCGTCTTTGCATTCTGGAACGACTGGGGACCAAATGCCACGACACCTCTAGCTCTCACAGTCTCTTGCTGTGTTCACAGAGAAAACCTGGGCAGGATCTGGGGTTCGCGTGTCGGAGCTAACGATGGAGCAGTTCGAAGTCGCTTACCCCCCACTTAAGTAAGTAACACCCGCGCTCCGGGACAGAATCTTAACCGTGCACCATGAAGAACAAGACATCATGTGACATTGTGTTCGCATTCGAGGACTTGCCTTCATTGCCATTTCACACCGGCGTGGAATCCGTCGGTCCCCCATATACCCTCTCCTTCAGTGTATGACCTTGTTCTGCCGATGTGCGGACGACGGGGAATATAATCACGTTCGGAACTATTCAAAGGGATAGACTCTTCTCGTTGTGCGTCTTCTCTCACATTCTCTTCCGATGCCGAGTATTACCCGCTTCCTCTTGCATTCCAACTGAAGCCGGATGTTTGGACGAACGTGTCCATTCAGGCAACTAGGGAATACACGTTCGCGACCGTCGTTCAGAAGGGTGGCAATGCAGAGACATATTGGTATCAGACGACGCTGAACATATGGGGCGATTGCTTCACGCAAGCCAGCGTGTCATTCGCTGCGCCATCCGCGGTGATCGGTGGCAAGGGATTTGGAGGTGACATAGCCAACGTTGTGTTGCGTATCGATTGGAATTTCAAATTACACGGTTCTTCTGCAGCCTCGTACACACATTCTGTCAACGGCTGGCTCTCCAGCGCTCGGATCGTTCCGAGTGGTGGCTGGCTTCGGTGGGTTTTTTTTTTAAATTTGAGCATGAGTGAACGATGCGACTTGTTCTGCATCTTGTTCGTCCACACCTTCCATCGATAAAACTCCCCTCCTCAGCTGCGCCTCACCATGAGATCGAACGGCATCATCGCAAAACTTCTACCTTAATCGAGGTAAGCAGCTCAGATGCTTGCTCGTCTTCGCAGTTGATGGGGATTTACATGTGACTATAGCTCGTCATCCTGTACAGACAAATTCAGTCCTGGATGCTGATTAGCTTATAATACCATTTGGTGTGCCCCGATTGCGCCTGTCACTCACTATGATACAGCAACTGCAACATAGCAGCCGAAATTTAGTGTTGAGAAGCAGCAGAATGTTCCAAACGTTGGATGCAGTGAGAGGGGTATTTCCCACATCCCACGTCCCTCTCAAGATCCGAGGTCGAAGGACTCGTGGGATTGGGTTGGGGAGTCCTGCCAACCTGTGTCTTCTTCGCAATCCAGGCAGTGCAACTCCATTCGTCGACCCTGTTAGTTCATCACACCAGAAAGTGAAACGACTGTCGCTTTTGTCATATAAGATCTCAAGAACGGTTTTCAGCAACCCCACCTCCTAACAAAGTATGTCGACCGTGTCTGCCTCGTCTCAGCGACCAGCCAACATCTCTCGCAGGCGGCCAAGCTCGTCAAGTGCCCATGCACATCGAGCACCCCTCACTCAATATCCGTCGACATGGGCACCACTTTACGTGCACCCTCTCTACCAATTCTCTGCCTTCCAAGACGCCCGACCCCAGTGGCACCATCTCACTTGGCACCAGCTTCCTCACCCACCTGATCAGCAATGCCCGCCGTCCCGTTCCAAGCCGGTGCTGGTGTCGAACGCCTGTCCGCAGTGTCAGCAACAACCCAAGCTTCTAGACCACCGCTTTTGTTCTGTTGCTTGCAATCAGTCTGCCGTTCGCTCTGCGCCGGAACTAAAATACCTCCTCCCGCACCATGTGATGTTCATGAACGGTACGGTTTTCTATGATTATTTTTGAGCACTAGAAATTTTATTCAATGTCCTCCTCCCCTAGTCACAACGCAACTCATGCATTTCTGGAAGTCAGGACCGCGCCCGAACGTACTGGCGGTCTATATGATCACCTGGACGGAATCACCTCAAAGGAGCTTCGAGGAATACAGGTGAAGCATTCGCCACCACACTGCTTATTTTACATCGGCTAAATAGAACGGACAGGGACGCCGTTGAAGCCAGAGGACAATTCAAACTTAGAGGGTATTCGCCAGGTAACGAACAGAAGCGGTTCCGGAGCACAGTTCGCGCGTGTAACCTGGGTGAGCAAGGAAACCTCTCACCTTGCCTCAACGAGGCGTGCTGGATGTGTGAGACCATTCGGTGTGGGTTCGAACCGCACCTCCGACGGAAACGAAGCGTTCCATGGTAAATTTCTTTTTTCCCGTGGATAGCCCCAGGGCTATTTCTGATCACGATGCATCTAGCAATGCCGGTGGTATACGACTCGGCGCGGGTATTTATACCAGTCATACGTCCTCCAAGTCAGAATTCTTTTTCCTTTTCCTAGAAACCTTGATACGTGTGGTAGATCTAATCTGCAATTTCCAGGGCTCACAAATATGCCGACAACATCCATGATCCTAGTTCGAGAGTCAAGGCCATGTTTGTCTGCCGTGTCGTCATTGGAAGACCATACGTGACGTACTACGAAGACCCGATGATCAGGAGCCCACCCGTAGGGTATGATTGTGTGAGTCAACTTTCCCTTCCGCTTCGAGTCTCATCCCTCTCATTCCCTTTTTTCTTTCGCACGTCCTCGTTGTGCGGTGCAGGTACTTGGGAAACCGGGATATGACTTTGAAGATGACGAATACGTGGTCTACAACGCTGATGCTATCCGTGCCGCACATCTGGTCTTGTACGAAACGGCGGATGACGCTTGAGAGGTGTGAGCACGACTCAGACCCGTGCGATCGCCCATTCGAGATTGCGTGTTATACAGCTTTGTTGGCGCTATTTAATGTCCAGCCACCATACACTGATATCACGGGCGTCAGGAGCGTTTTCCCCGTCGATCGAGCGATGCTATACCGTTATTTGATCGTCGAGGGGCCCAAACGCCGACGTTCCCCACAGCTGCTTTACAGGGTTTTCTTTTTCTTTCACAGTTATGTACCCCACTCAATCAGTTGTCTTGGTTGCACAGATTTGCTGTACTACATATTTTTCTATATAGAATACGGACTGTTTGAACAAACAAAGGCAAAAGGCCACAGTGGCTACGGACTAATTATAAGGCGGGAACGTCGTGGGAGAAATTACCATTCCCAGCCGCCAGACCTTACACTCCGAGAACAGAAGACAGTCATTCTAACTCCCATATGAACGCAGATCGTCGTGATGTGGAACAGAGTCAACGTACTATGAAGATGCGAAGAACTTGAAGTTGGGCACAGCAAGTTGGCCCGTGCCCTTTCTTCGATGCTCGCCCGGTGTCGTAGCCCAACGGTCCTCATCTAAGCAGTGATGTTGACCGCTGGTTCTACGATGCTCGGCGGGCCCTTGCTCGTCGACTAAGCATGACTTCAATTGTACTATACCCTTGATGATCGAAGAAATGCGCGTCCTTCACTAGTCACTGTTCATTCTCAACCCCAGCGAGGTTCGTCGCCTCTGAACTATATTTCATCGTTCGGTCGTCCAGGCTTTCGTATGTTCTGACGTCAACGTTTACATCGGGATAGTGGGTACGTTTTCCAGGTGCTTTGGGCTCTAGTCCACCTCGGTAAGCTCAGAGCTCACTATATGCATCAAATTCGTTCTCGACCCTGTTACTACTGTGAACCTATTGAACTTTCGTGCAGTCTTCTCTCGAAGTGCGTGCCAGCTTCCCCGCCCTCTATTCATAGGTCGTTCATCGTCTGTCGTCTGCTTAGCGAACTATGTATAGGTATCCGGAACTACTCGAGATCGAACTCGACGTGCTCTACTCCTACATCGCGTCACCTCCAGTGGTTGCGAACTTCGCCGCCCTCGCGCAGCGCATCGCTCACAAGGAGCTCCCTC
>JBBPOB010000275.1:0-20477 GCA_038091275.1 Tylopilus subfusipes
TGGATTCCTACGCGTCGTTGAACTCTGTTGGTAACTGACGTGTGTTTTATAGATGAAAGTGCTACTCCTCGCTGGGTATGAAACAACTTCTAGTACGTGTCTATCCTTGCAGGCATTCTGACTTATACATATCTCTAATCTAGTCAGCTTGACTGTAAATACCGTCCATGCGTTTTTTATGCATCGACTCACCATTTTTCTAGTGGGCCCTACTTGAACTCTCGCGCAACCAGGACGTGCAGGCAACGTTGCGAAACGAGCTCCTCGAGAACGGCGTAGACCCGACGTACGATCAACTTTCAAATGACCTTCCATATCTCGATGCTGTTGTCCACGAGATTCTCCGCATACACCCCCCTGTCGCGGAGATCACGCGCGTCGTACGTTCCTACTGACCTCTTTACAACCTTCCTCTTTATCTGTCTTGCACAGGCCATGGAAGATGACGTCATCCCACTCTCTGAACCTGTCCGCACAAAATCCGGAGAGCTGGTCAACAGCCTGACGATCGCCCGAGGCACTACCGTGTCTGTTTCGGTGGAATGTATGAACCGCTCTTCGGCGTTCTGGGGTGAGGACGCCAAAGTCTTCCGACCAAGTCGATGGCTCGAGGATGCGCACGGTCGCGATGGGATCCCCGACAAGGCGAAAGAAATACAGGGACATCGGCACCTGCTCACGTTCGTCGATGGGCCGAGGACGTGCTTGGGCAAGCACTTTGCCCTCGCAGAGTTCAAGGTACGTATGGATGGGGTCGTGTGGTGTCCCAACTGGTTTCTGACGGCGTTCTTATTTGAACAGGCTGTGCTGACGGTCCTCATCAAGAATTTTGTGTTTGAGTTGCGTGACGATGTCGATTACAAGATTGAAATGGGGAGAGGTTTCCTCCCTCGACCAAGGCTTGCGGGGGAGGTGGGATGCCAGTTGCCTTTGCGTGTGCGACCGTACACTGCCTGAGTTCGACTCTGTTGGAGTGTCGAGGGCAAGAGGTGATGTGGGGTTGTTTTCATGATCCATCACATTACCATTGGATTCTCTCGTATCATCACATCAGATCCCTCGTGTATAACAATTCAGTATAGATGTTCGCCAGGCCGGCCAGTATCGCCTTGCTCAACTGACCTCAATGCTGGGGCACCATGTTCTCGGAGTTTTTGTTTCTTCCCACTGGCATCATGCAAGTGGAAGATCTGAAAGCACAATGGTCTGTGTATCTAACCGTGCCTCCAACTAGAATATCAAAGTTTCTATTACAAACAAGACTGGCTGTGTAGTCATCCCAGAGACTCTTTGATGTAGTATGCCGCGAGTTTCTGCTTTGTGTTTGACCCGTCCAAGTTCTACCAACGAATGATGCGGCGCGTCGCTAAGGTCAGCTATACCCAATGTAATCAGACAGGGGTTAAATTACTGTTTCAGCAAACTACGGCGATAAACCTTTCGCCGGTGCATCCCTGCCAGAACACCGACATATGAACACTTTTTTTCACCTCATCGTCGTGCTCGCCGTCCTCACACCAAGTCTTTGTTATTAATGCAAGGACAGCCGTAAGAATCAGGGCAGGTTAGAGTCTTTTGAACGGGTGCAATGGGATACAGCAAAACTGTGTACCTATAAGGGCATTGAAGTCGTTAGTTATTTGCAGATTTTAAGCCAAAAAATACTATCACGAAGTGGGCGAGGTAGATCGCTATGTTCAACCCACATAGCCTGAGAGTCCTACGTGAGTATGTAGTTTCTCGTTTATCTTATCTTATCAGTTCACCTGGACTCGGATGCCGCTCGGGTGCTGCCCGGATTGAGTTCTTCTTTTTTTTTCAGTACCGTATCTGACTATCAACGACATCTACCAGGAAAACCATGGAGTCAGAGAACGGTGGGTCGACCATGCTCTCGATGCATGCTCTGAATCCTAACAGATCGTTCTGCAGTATTGATTGGAGTGATCGGTGGAAGTGGTTTATACCATCTCGACAATCTCACAACCATGTAAGTCGATATTGGTTCGGATACACCTCAGCTCAACATCCAAGTTCTGATTCCCTCTCCTCTTTTTTCGTTTCACTTGCCCAGCAAAACAGTGAATCCAGAGACGGTACGTCCCAGCCCCACCGCACGCTCGTGGTCTTTCGCTTATCATCCAACCACAATCAGCCTTGGGGATACCCCTCCTCTCCCATCACCATCTGCGCCCTCCCCTCGGGAACACGCGTCGCCTTTGTCGCTCGCCACGGTAAACATCACACCATACCCCCCTCCGCCGTACCCACCCGCGCCAACATCGCCGCCCTCAAACACCTCGGCGTCCGTGCGATCCTCGCCTTCAGCGCCGTCGGCTCCCTCCGCGAAGAAATCGCCCCTGGCCACTTCGCCCTCCCCACCCAGATTATCGATCGCACCAAAGGAATCCGTCCAGCCTCCTTCTTCGAGGACACGAGCGTCGTCGCACACGCTGCCTTTGGCGAGCCGTTCAGCGCACGCTTGGTAAAGTGGCTGGAGGGCGAGGTGACACGCGCGTTGGAGCAGGAGGGACGCGGAGTGATGTTGCACCGGGACAAGTGTATCGTGTGTATGGAGGGCCCGCAATTCTCGACGCGCGCGGAGAGCCTGATGTATCGTGCATGGGGAGGGGACCTGATCAACATGAGCGTGTTACCGGAAGCGAAGCTGGCGCGCGAGGCAGAACTTGGGTGCGTCGCCGTTTCTTTGTGTGTGACCGGTCGTCGATCCAGGAGGGGTTGAACGTTTTTCTGGTGATGACAGGTATGCGCTGATCGCGACTGCGACTGACTATGATTCGTGGCGCCCGCACTCGGAGGTCGTCACCGCTTCACAGGTGCTCCAGACACTCCAAGCAAACGCGAATACCTCGCGCCACGTAGCTGCTGCCATCCTGGAGGACCTGAATGTCGCCGCACAAGGCGACCTCTTGAACGAAGAACAGGGAAGCATGACATTCTCCATCATGCCCAGGAGTGCAGAACAGAAGGAAGAAGACATTGGGAAGCTCGCGTACATCCTGCCCGAGTATTTCAAGCCTGCAAACTAGAGGAAGGGTGGTGAGGACGAAAATATAGAATCTTGGGTGCATATATACCGTAACCAGTGACCGCCTGGAATAAACAGTTTGTGCAAGCCGCGTGAATGTTTAGTGTGTGAGACGTGGGTGTGAGTACTAGTACTGTACAGGTGCATCAGTACGACGACTGAAGCGCTCAGCTCCCAACCGTCCTGTTTGGCATGCGGCCATACATATGACGACGTGGACTTGAACATGTCATAGTTACTTAGCCAGAGTCAAACCTCGATCCCCATCGAAATTGTCCCGCTGCATCGACAACGGGATCCTAAGAGATTTGGATCATGAGACGCGACCCGGTCTTAATAACGCGAGGACATGGATTGTTCAATGCCCGTAGCAGTCTCCAGTCCAATCAGCTTCATGACTACCTTTTCTCTGCCATAAGATTGGTATCACCTATGGAGGTGCAGATCTTATCGCATTTTATTTTGCGTCACAAGTCTGCGCGATCCGTTCTTTTTTCTTTACAGCTTTACAGGATAGTAAATGCGGGGTGTTTGTAAGCCTGCCCAGGGTCACGCGGTCACGGCCAGACATGATTAATTGATTTCTATGATCGTCAAACGCTCGATATTCAATATTAATATTGGCTCTGCTGTCGCTGCTGTTTGCTACGCACCATGCACATCAATTGAACGACGTAGTTGAATGACCACGCCAGCAGTCACGAGAAGAGACATGGACACTGGGAGCCTGAGGTTGTCAGCACTCCATGTGAACGCGAATACCTCGCGCCAAGACGCATGCTAATATGGTCATGAGCGAGGCGCGGAGAGGTGAAATCAGCCAAAAACGGGTCATGAAAGTGCGACCCTGGGTAGCATTACACTACAATAAGTAAAAATACGAGGCTGGTTCGCAAGCCACCAGGAGTGCTGCTCCACAAAGGGAAACAAGGAAGGGTTCGATGAGCCAAAAAGTACTAGCCTGGTGAGACAACGCCCAGAAATTGGAACGATAAGACACGAACAACCTATACGACTTTGAAAGAGACTCACTTGGGGTGACGATGAGAAAATATAAGACGTGGTGACGGTGAGGTGAGTACATGGATAAACTTGCGTACATCCTTCCCGAGTATTATTTCAATGCTCAAGCGCTCAAGCCTAGTGACCAGAGCAAGGACGATTGGTCGGTTCCAAAAATGAAGTTACGATCGAATCTTCGGTACATGGCAACAAAAAGGTGCAGTCGGAAATGAATTCGAAACGCCGAGACGTTTTGAGTATGGTGCTATCGGGCCATCCACAGCTTGGAGGAACACAGCACTTAGACGTGGCAGTGGATCCGACTTGAATATGAGGTACGTAATGTCATACTGGCAGAACTTCGTCCCCGTTAAAGCGAAGCGACATATATTGTCCCACTGCAACTTGATTCAATACCGATGGCTCAATCAGTACTCGATCTAATGTCACAGCATCCTGTCTTCCCCGGGGGTGACATATCCAGTCATACTAGTAACGTTTATGGTCCCAAACGCCCACCTCAGGAACGATGGCATGTAGGGGCCTGTCCTGGCTTCGCTGTTACGGCCAGAACCTAGTTACCACTGCCACTAAGCCCCAGTATATCATAGAATTTTCCCTCTCGAACTGTCCGAATTGACTCACAGACGCACTTATCGATCATCGCCTTGACTTGGGCCACCACCTTCCGAGAGGCCAACGCATGCATCCTAGACGCTCGGTGTACTACAAATAGTATTCGGTATAGCCTTGAGGCTTCCATATGGTTCTTCCTCCTCCTAAAAGTCATCCCATCAACAAACACCTATCCAAACACACAGCACGAGAAGTCCAAATGTCTCAAGTGTCCGATCCACAGTAAGTCTCCTGCTTAGGTCTCACAGTCGGAGCCAGACATTGACGTTGGTCCCTCACCGATGATCAATCGAATTATCAGCTTCCTCAGTCCGGCGTTTTCACCTCCCCTAGAGGACCTCACCGGTTCTGTTTTCAAAACTGCAGATCAATGCTCGGAGGCAGGGTCCTTCGGCGACGTCTATGAGTGTTGGTATTATAGCAGTTCTGGCCGTAAAAAGGTATAGGCGCCGGGCATTGATTATCCACGGTTTCACTTTGTTCATCGCTCAGGTGGCGGTTAAAGCTTTTCGATTCAAGCTCCAAGTGGATGATAAGAGCGGGGTGATTTCTCTCTTCCACGGCTGAGACTTCTCTTTCTAATCTTCCCTCTAGATGGCACGTCGAGAGCTTGGAATATGGCGAAGACTGAACCACCCGAATATCGTTCCATTTTTTGGTACCACCACTGGATTTGGGTTAGCTGGTTCCAAGTCCCTGGTCTCATTATGGATGCCCAATGGAACCCTTCAAAGTTTTCTACGGAAATATGAGGGTCTTGAGGTCGACCATCGACTACGATTGGTGGGCCCATTCGCCCCGAATTCGCTTTATTGTCTAACGCATCTGATACATAGTTGCTCGACATTGCGAACGGACTATACTATTGTACGCCTTCTTTGTCGGTAACCGTCATGCAGCTCAGCAATCCCGATTACAGTGCATTCTTTTTCTTTGCCCACGCCTGCTACCACCTCCGAACGCAATCCAATTGTTCATGGGGACCTCAACACTGTGCGTTATTGAACCGAGATGTTTTTTGGAAACTAAGCTCTCAACAGGCCAACGTGCTTCTTGATGCGGATTACACTGTGCGCTTAGTTGATTTCGGTTATGCTTCCATGTTGGGAGGAATACCGGAGGCACTCAATTATCTCAAGAGACACACAAATCGACCAGGCGCTCTACGATGGAACGCGCCAGAGCAGGTCTTGTCAACATCAGAAGTTGTGTGTCGGACAACCCACAGTGATGTTTACTCCTTTGGGTGCATCGCCCGCCAGGCAAGTCTATCGGATACCCGTCATTTATATCCATTCTCATGCAGCCCTAGGTACTGTCTGGCGATCCACCTTGGTCAGAACTTGGGGAAGATATGGCGGTTATATACCTTTTGAGTCAAGGCAACACCCCTGGACGGCCCAAATCCCAACCGATAGATGACCAGCACTGGGAGCTCATAGAGCTTTGCTTGTCTCCGATTCCACAACGACGACCTGCCGCGAGCGCTATCGTGTCCTTTATCAAGCAATTCTTGGACCGTTTCCCCGGTTTTCGGCCTCTTCGCGAGGTGATAGCATTGCTGCCAAGTCAAAATGTTCAACAACCCGATTCAAATAACCCTTCATCCTCTACCCTTCTCATGTGCCCTGGAGGCGAAGTAACGAATGCAGTTGTTGGGCCAAGTCGCCACGGTCAACATCTTCCCAAGTAGGTGACGTTCTATTGCCCATCCTCCTACCAAATCGTCTCATGCTAAAATCTTAGCGGCCTGACTTTCCCTTATCAGTCAGACAACCTGAACGAGTTGGTTGGCAATAATCTCGATACTAACCAATCATCTTCCACGTCTCGTTCTGAATCTAGTACGCAGAGCGAGGGATACAGCTCTTCCCTTGCTCCCATGCCGAGCCCGTGGATATACAGGATTCCCCGCGAGTAGGAACTTATAAATTCGCCTCGCTGTACGGTTTCTGGGTTTTCGTTATGAACAATGTCGATGAAATTGTTTTCTCTGAAAGAGTGACAGATGCCTACTAAAAACAAGTACAGTATAGTCCACCGGAGCGGAGGAATACGAAGTAGCTTGACAAACGCCGGCTTCGTGACGCGAACCCAATTTTAAGCTACAGGTTGTCCTCTTATATTGCTTCGCATGCATGTACGTTTACACAGATCGCTATAGTTGGTTGTTGTTAAAAAAAAGAAATATAAACATATAAATTTGGGTCGTGTCCGTCGCTGGCATTCTGAATTAACCTGCGGAGACGACCCTTACCATGACCCAACCCACATCTCCTGCTTCATACCCAATCCCTCTGTTTCTTGCCCCCTTGCCGTCGTGGCTGGCAAAACGCCGTGGCAAGTGTGGTCATACTCTTCCAACACTTCAAAACAGTCCCGGTATTATACGAGTTTGAAGATTGAGCGAGCTCAGGATGATGATCCATGAAGAGGCCTGTACGATGATAGCAAGTTCTATGCGAATATTGGAGAAACGTGTTCGAAGTTTCGGTGGGACAGCCGCAGGGAACACACAGTTGCTGTGATAGGGTGGCGGTGCAAGGACAGGGTTAGGGTTGGTTGGAGGGTGGGAGAGGCCCGAGGGAATCGTGGAGGCGGGGCAGAAGCAAGTAGTTACCCACACAGGCAATTAGCACAGCCCGATTCACCACTCTCCCTGCTTGCCGTACGCGACGTAGGTGGCCTCTCCAACGGCGCGGCTGTGTGTAGAAAGAAATGGTGGTCAGGATTGAGTAAAACTTCTGAATCCCCACTCACCATTTGGCAAAGGCGGCAGTTCTGCCAACTCCGATCTCACGTAGTTTCGTTCCCAAGTCAAAAGTTGCTGCAGCCCAGCCTCCCATCTCATCCGCCAAGCCCTTAATGTCTCCTCAGTCCCGCCATAACATTCGCCCCCTTCCGTCAAAGAATTGAACAGGCTGAACCACTTTTCCTTGACAGCCTTGAGGAATTGGTGCATCACTCTACGGATTGCCAATCCAATCGCCCGATCCATTGCGTCAAAAAGGACAGGAAGTTGAGATAAGAGTTGAGAGCGGAGGAAGAGGTAGTGTTGATGGTCTTTACAGGTATCTGAACGCCGGAATAGCTTCCAAGGTGAACAGCGAGTACGGGGTAGCTCGAGAGCGTGCATCTCGTCGAGAAGCCGCTTTGGGTTCTCAGTCTTCGTCTTCAGTTCGTGAAGGAGCGGACAAAAGATCGTTTGAATGTCATGTTCCAGTGTTCGGTAAAGTTCTGATAGGGAGGCCAATACTGAGGTAAATTTTTTATGTGCGGGTGTTGATTGCGATGGCCCGAGTCCAAGAACAGCACCAAAGGTGATGGCCCATTCCTGAAGCGAGTCCACGGAACGACAGGCTGCGATCCCCCAGTCCTTGACATGCTCGGTAAGCCTGTCCAGAAAGACAGGATAGCCGTGCAGCCGGACCTCCAGTTGCGGCAGTTCGCTGGCCTTTCTGTCGTTTTCGAGATCTCTTGCCACTCTTTCCATCCAGCCGCGAGCTTGGACAAGTGCTGTCATGTCTATGGAAGAAATGGGAGTGGCGTCGATGATAGAGCTGAGTAGGCGACAGTACTCATGGACGCGTTGCTCCGGCTTCAAGAGGAAGGATGAAAGATCCGGGTGACGGACACCAGATGGAAGGAGGCTCCGGACATTGGAAGGATAACTCCAATACGCTGGAGACAAGGAAAGCCACTGAAGATGGGCAAGTGCTGCCGAATGGGTCTTCATGTATGTCCTATAGAGACGCTCAAGTCGCGGGATCTATTCGCAGAGTGAATCAAGAACCATTAGCATGGATGGACAATATAATATACCGTTTGACGAACCATTTCAAGGAATAATGTCCCCACTACCCCGTGGTTGAATGAGTGATCAAAAGAGAATTCCAAGCGGTCGCCAAATGAAGACGAAAGGCTTGCTATATCGCTGATATTTCTAAACACGATGCACACGTCGTTGCTCGTCATCGGTGGCCCGGAATGTGAACGACTGGTAAAAGGATTGGAAACAGTGGAGCCGGTGGATTGAGATGAGCCCAGCCGAGAGTTAGCTGAGAGAGTCGTTGAACTAGGTATACGAACTGGTTTGCCTCCATAATATGTACCACGTCAGGGGCGGCTGGCTAAGTCCATTATTTAAGCATCAACATACCTTGAGCAAGTGGGATATATAAGTCACGGATCAAAGCGAGACCAAGCGCATAGGTGCGTTCTGATGAAAGTAAATCGCGCACTGCAGCCGTTCTCCTCGCAACGACCACGTCGGATTGGTACGGTTTGGCAACACGAGTAGCAAAGAAGGAACTGTTTTTTCCAGCGTTGCCAGTGGTGCCAGCTCCCGTGGTTGGAACCATCGAGGACGATCCGCGATGCGCTCCGGAGTGGCTGACAGCCTGAGGGCTTCGTAGTACGCGTCGGAATCGGTGTACAATTTGGTCGGAGGATTACTAAGTCACACTGGTGTAGCCGCAATCGGCCGACGACCAGGTGCAATATGTACGTTGCTGGATAGTAGTATGTCACTTTGGATTATGTCATGTGATCGCACCTAGCATGCGCGCATGTTTCCTAGGGTTGGAGCCTAGATATGACTGTACAGTTGCTTTGTATTTAGTACGGTCCACTGACACTTACGATCGCGTCCTACACTGGCGATACAGCTGTTTGCTCCAAGTTCCATACAGGATCAAAGGTTCGAAGCTCGAGTGTCTCCTGAAAACGAGCTCAAGTTGATGATCAACGTCGCGGCGGAATATTTGCGTGATTCCATAACTCGGGATGGAGGGCGGCATATATGGTGTCGCCACGCAGCATGCAGCGCCGCAGCGATCCGGTGGTTTATCGTTTATTTGCAGTGGCATCAATAGTACATAACTCGAATCGAACAGTATACCTGGTAACCAGAGTGGAAACTATTGTAAGACGAGAGTAAATGTGCGAGGTGAGTTGGAATCAGACAAATAGAGCCCTTTGTGAGGGCCGGGGACAAGCGTCGTTATTTCTTCCCCTAAATACAGGTCGACCTTATATACTTGTACGCTATTGCAAATGACGACTCAGATGTATAATCTTTGAGTCTTAGCTCGGCACAATCCGGCCGAGCGTAGCTTGTACTTGTTTGTAATGCCGGATGGTCGTCGCTCTCCAACAGAAACCAAGTTATTTGAGCTGAAGGGCCAGGGCATCGTCCATACGTTGTGAGGTTCTGCCGTTATTATTATTCCACAACTTGGTAGTATATGCCGCCCGCCCTTGCTTGAAGGGCCCTGCGCTGTCACGGTGTTCTGGTTGCATGCCTTGGCCCGAGGATCGGATCAATTCGGAGGTGACTGGAGTCCTACTGGAGCCAACTGCCAAACGTAGTGTCCTTGTGTACTGGTTCGAAACCTAGGGTTGGAACCGCTTCCCTACTCAAGCATGACCGCGTCGTTCCTATCCAACGAAGTTCCCACCCGTCCTGTTCTCTACACCCAAGCGACAGGAAAGGCGCCCAGGACCTTTGATTCTGCATATGCATCCCATGGAAAACCTCTAGTACGTCATTTCGTTCGATTCCAGTCGCCAGCAGCTGACTCGTGTTCCAGCCAAGACAATGCTGCTTGCTCGCATTCTTTGGACCTCACGGGCCACATTGCCAAATTTCAATGTCAGTACGCGGAGGGAGGCCGCTTTGGTGACGTCTACAAGTGCTACCTTCAAAACGAGTCGACTACAACGGAGGTCCGAAAATTACATGCATTTTATTCGCTCGATTTCTTACTCCTTCTTAAGGTAGCGGTTAAGGCCTTCCGATTCAGGGTTACGCTGGAAGGACTCGATAACCCAACCAAGGTAGTCGCTACTTAGCGTTGACGAGTCGAGTCTTAGTAGTTGCCTCAGATTTTTCGCGGAGAACTCCGTCGATGGAGGGGATTAAACCACAAGAATGTCGTTCCATTCTTTGGGGTTGCACATGGGTTCGGATTGCGCAACTCTACGTCTTTGGTGTCGTTGTGGATGCCCAACGGAACGCTTCAGAGCTTCCTGGCAAAATATGATAATTGCCTTATCACGAAGCACCGTCTCCACTTGGTAAGTCGCATTGATGCGTCAATACTTCTAGTTCTGACCACTTGGCTCTGGTGCGTCATGATAGCTAATGGACATCGCCAACGGACTTGATTATTGTAGGTCTTCAAGTCGATACCGAAAATTTATTGAATAAGCAGGATGTAGTACACTCTTTCTCTTCCCCGCCCGTTATCCATGGTGATCTAAACCCAGTGCGCTATAAATATATCCCGTTCGTTCAAGAACTAACTGTTGCACAGAATAACGTGCTCCTCGATGGGGACTATACCGCACGTTTAGCTGATTACGGCTACACTTCCTCAATTGGGACAACGTCGGAAGCTTTGGCTTACCTTCAGGCGTCCAGTGTAAGATCAGGATCTCCTCGGTGGATCGCACCGGAACAGGTTCTTTGGGATTCAAAAGAGAAATTCCGAAAGACTATGAAAACTGACGCATATTCATTTGGGAACATTGCTTTTCAGGCGCGTTCGCATAATTCAACGTTGGGCCTTCTCTCATTGGTTTGTAGGTGCTGTCTGGAAAGGAACCGTGGTCGGAAATTCATGACGACACCTCTGTCGTCCTATGCTTGGCCCAGGGTCGGAAGCCTGAGCGACCGAAGTTCCGGTCAATCGACGAGCATCACTGGGAATTTATTAGCATATGTTGGTCGCAGTTCCAGGAGCAGCGACCTACATCGAGGCAAATCGTGTACACCATCGAACAGTTCCTTGCCCAGCATGCACCTGCACAACCTATTTGTGACCTGATCGTGTCGTGAAAGCGACAGCGCCACCCACACCCCCTGGACAGCTGGGAACATATTGAAATCCAAAATTGGATGAGGACGGCGGTTGCCGTCGAAGCAACGGTAGTAGGGCTTTCAATGAGTAGTCTCACGTACTATGTGAGTCTAAGTTAGATTCCAAATGTCGCTGTCTAGGGTGGCTCGAGGATCTTGGGGATACCGCGATGGGTGCTGAATGACATGACAATGCTATTGCTCACTATTCAGCCACTTTGTCCCTGAATCTGGACTTGCCGCAACGTGTTTCCCTCAAACAAAGCAAGGCATATGTAGCAAAGGGTTTGTCGTGTCAAGCGTTAGATGATGCAGACAAGGTGTGTCCATTTACGTCAGGTGAGAATTCTCTTGACAATAGATCATATTTAGGTTGTCAGGAGAGTTGCCACAGAGAGCCAAATCACTGTTCAGGTGCAGGACGACGCTCCTTTGAGCATGCTGATAGATAATGCATGTATCCTCAACGTGCTTTAGCAATGATTATGGGTTCTGGCTAGGCTATCCAATCAATACTTTGATGTTTTGTGAGACATGTTTTTACCTCGTGATTAATTGTTACCTTGAGCCCTTCTATGATATCTTTTACTTGTGACCATACTGTCTATATTGGTAATGTCATTGCTGCTCTTTCACACACCATGCACACCAGTTAAATGACATAGTAGTCTGATGGCCAGGCCAGCAGCACTAGTGGGGACCAACATTCATGGCAGGCTCCTCCATCATTACTATATGACACTGCATGCAAAGGGTGATCTCAGCTGTGGTAAAGAGAAGAACATCCAAGTCATGGCATTCTTTCACATGCCCCACACAGGACATCAATTCCAGGCTAAAGAGAATATTGAAAATCTTGCACCTGCCAACAGGAGAAAAAAAGGTAAGATTTGTTGGATCAGAAGATGCTGCTGTCAAATCTTCAATACATAGTCACTACTGAGTCTTCCACCCTAAGCAGTTTGCAATGACCTGCCAGTGCACAAAAGTATGATACATCATGGAGGCTGGCCAAGACCCTTTCAGCAGCTCCCATGTACAATTCCTAACAGTGAACAGTGATGTATGTATGTATCACTGATATATATTGAATGTTGCAAAAAAGTGACCAACTTGTTAATACCCGGCACTGTAACGACGACCTAGTCAATGTTTCCAGACTCTCATCGTGAGAGAGATGATGTATAGTGCCCATGGCGTGTCCTACCCACAGTTGTGGTTCCACAACTGCCAGCATGTCACCAGCACAATTTTCCCTCTTGAGCTGCCTGGATAGATTCTGTGACAGAGACCCTTTGTATCAATGATCTTTACATCATGGCATCAATTCTTGGCGCCAGGGCATGCTTCCTAAGCACTCAGTGCAGCCTTGGCTCCGAACTCCCACCCAAATACTCACAGCACACGTTGAGACACATTGAATGGCCAGCCCTGAGTACGCTTTCTTACTTATGTCTTGAAATCAGTGGTAGACACTGACATCGATCTTTTATTGATGATCAATTACGTTTTCAACTTTCTCAGATCATCGTTCAAGATTCCGCCTGCAGAAGACCTCACCAATTATATCACCAAAATCCGGGATCAATGCTTGGAGGCGGGGAGCTTTGGTGACGTCCACGAGTGTCGGTATGACCGCAATTTGGAAAAGAAAAGGGTATAAAGGCCGTGCATTTCTTACGCGCTTGTTTTCACTTGGCTCGTTAACCAGGTTGCGGTTAAAGCCTTTCGATTTAAGATCCAGGTGGACGATAAAAGCGGGGTGATCGCTTTCATCAAAGACTGAGGTTTCTCGCTCTAACCTACTCTTTAGATGACACGTCGAGAGCTTGGAATATGGAGGAGACTAGATCACCCAAACATTGTACCGTTTTTGGGTACTACAACTGGTTTTGGAGTGGATGGCTCCATGTCCTTGGTCTCGTTGTGGATGCCCAACGGAACCCTTCACAATTTCTTACAGGAGTACGAGAAGCTGGCGGTGGAACATCGGCTCAAATTGGTGGGTTCACTCGCCCCGAATTCACTTTATTTTCTAACACATTCTGATAGTTACTCGACATTGCGAAAGGACTAGACTATTGTACGTCCGCTTCGTCGGTAACCGTTATGCAGCTCAATTGTTCTGATTGCAGTGCATTCTTTTTCTTTGCGCACAACCACTACAACATCTAAACCCAATCCAATTGTTCATGGGGACCTCAACCCTGTGCGTAACTGAGCCGAGATGATGCTTGGTAACTAAGCCTTCAACAGGCCAACGTGCTTCTCGATGAGGATTACACTGCGCGCTTAATCGATTTCGGTTATGCTTCCATGTTGGGGGGAATACCCGAGGCATTCAAGTATCTCAAGAGACTCACAGATCGACCAGGTGCTCTACGATGGAACGCGCCAGAGCAAGTCTCGTCAACATCGCAGGACGTACTTCGGACGACCGAGAACGATGTTTACTCCTTTGGGTGCATCGCCCGCCAGGCAAGTTTATCATATACTCTTCATTCTCATCTATTCTCATACGACCGTAGGTGTTGTCTGGAGAACAGCCTTGGTCGGAATTGGGGGAAGACGTGGCGGTTATACTTCGTTTGCATCAGGGCCACACCCCTGGCCGGCCTAAATCCAGACTGATAGCAGACCAGTACTGGCAGCTCATCGAACGTTGTTTCTCACCAATTCCAAACCGACCTGCAGCGAGCGTTATCGTGCCCTGTATCGAGCAGTTCTTGGGCGATTTCCGGGGTTCTCGACCTCTCCGTGAGGTGATAGCATTGCTGTCAAGTCAGGATTCTCAACAGACCAAACCAAACGCCGACTCTTCATCCTCTGCGCCTCTCTTTGATCCTGGAAATGTCGCAGCGAATGGCGTTGCTGTGCCACAACCTCGCCGTCAGCATGTTTCCTAGTGGGTAGCCTCGCATGACCTTTCCCCCAGCAAGCTGCTCATGCCAAAATCTTAGCAGCCCGAGTTACCCTCGTCACTCACAACTGAGAGAGCTAACTGGCGTTTGTTCCAATGCTCCGCAATCACCGTGCCCATCCTTTTCTGAATCTACCACAGAGAGCGAGGGATGTACGTCTCCCCCTGCTTCTACACAAGGACAGCTGCGTCCCTGGTTATTCAGGAAACCCCGTGAGTAGAGACTTACGATACTACCTTGTTATACGAGTTTCGGATCTGTGTCATTGGACGTCTCAATGAAATGGTTTTTCTCCGAAAGAGGGACAGCGCGTAGTTGGAGGATATGAATCGACGTAACAAATGCTAGTTTCATAACGTGCAAGTAATCGTACAGCTCGTCCCTTTTTTGACTTCCAAGTAATCCTACCAAAGTTAGTTGCGAATCATAGGAAAACGACACGAAATATATACTAGTACATATAAAAATTGTGGTATAAATTCTAGTCATGTCCGTCGCTGACATTCTGAATCAATCTACAGAGACAAACCTGGCCAGCACCCAACCCACATCTCCCGCTTCATACCCAGAGCCTCTGTTCCTTGCCCGTGCCTTGAGTAAACAGTCCTCGTCTTTTTTGCTGACGAAGTGCCGCGGCAAGTCGGCATGTGCCAAGGGGTGATCATATTCTTCCAATACATCAAAACAATCCCCGACTGCGAGTTTGAAGAACAAATGGTCCCTGTATGGACTATGAGGAGGAGGACTGTATGGCTCATGGACTCGGATGGTGTTCAGAACAGAAGCACCGGCAGTAACTGATTGGCGCATCCAAGAGGAGGGTCGAGAACTCGGTGGGAACGAGAAACGCATCCGAAGTTTGGGTCGGGTGCCCTGGGGGACGAATGGTACACCTGGTGCAGAAGATTAAGTTAATCTCGCTCGCTCGTAATCCAATTACTTGCCATTTGTAGGCTGCTGTTCTGCCGACGTCTCTAATGCCCATACGGGCAGGCTCATCTGGGACACTGCAGAAGGACAAGGTCCTTCCATCAAGGACATCTTTCTCCAGATCGCATGCTCCTGCAGGCCAGCGTCCCATTTCACCTTCCAAGCCCTCAATATCTCCTCCGTCCCTTCATATTGTTCGCCGTCTTCCACCATTGAGTTGAAAAAGTGGATCCACTTTTCCTTGGCAGCTTTGAGAAATCCTTCCGTCACCATGCGGACTACCAATCCAATTGCTCGATCCATCGTGGCGAGAAGGACAGGGAGTTGAGATAAGAGCTGAGATTGGAGGAAAAGGGAACGCTGACGGTTCCTAGGAGTAGGGGTATCTGGACGCCATAATCTTGCCAAAGAAGAACAAGGACGAGCTAATTCAAGAGCGTGCATTTCGTTGAGAAGCCGCTTTGGGTTCTCAGTCATCGCCTTCAGTTTGTAAAGGAGTGGATTTAGGGTCCTTTGAATATCGTCTTCCAGCGTTATGCAGAGCTCAAATAGGGAGGACAGCAAGGAGGTAAATGTTTCATAGCCGTAAGGATAGGCTGATGATGGCGATGGCACAGATCGAAGAACCGCATTACCAAAGGCGATGGCCCATTGCTGCAGGAATTCTACAGAACGACGTGCTGTGGTCCCCCAGTCTTTGATACGCTCGGCTAGATCATCCAGAAAGACAGGTAAGGCATGCAGTCGAGTCTCTAGTTGCGGTAGTTCGTTGGCCTCTCTATCGTCTCTAAGCCCTCTTGCTACTTCTTCCATCAAATCACGAGCTCGGGGAAGTGGTGCCGTCGAGTCTCTGTCACGATCGGGAGAGGTGTTGATGATAGAATTGAGCAGGTGGCAATACTCAGGGACCCGTTGTTCCGGTTTCACGAGGAAGGAAAGAAGATCTGGAACATGAGCACCAGTTGTAAGGAAGTTCAGGATTTCGAAACGATACGTTTGATAAGCTGGGGATAAGGAAAGCCACTGGAGACGAGCAAATGCTGCTGGCTGGGCCTTCAGGTACGTCCTATAAAGAAGCTTGAGCTGGGGAATCTGTTCGCAGAATAAGTGAAAAAGATCAGTATGAATGGACAACAGAATCTACTGTGTGACGAACAATTTCGAGGAATAATTCCCCCACTTTGTCTTCATGGGTAACCCCAGAACAAGTCGTTTCCAAGCATCGCACAAACTGGGATGAAAAGCTCGCTATCCTGCTGATGTTTCTAAACACGACGTCTACGTCGTCGCTCGTCATCGGAGGTCCGCATTGCTGAGGGTGGGTGGAAGAATTCGAAGCGGTAAATCTGAGGGATGGAGACAGGCCCAGCCGAGGGTTAGGTGAGGAAGTTGCCGGACTAGGCATACAAGGTAGTTTGCCTCCATTGCTTCATGTTAGGCGAAAAGCTGGCCAAGTCCATTCAACGACAACCCACCTTGAGCGAGCGGGATATGTACGTCACGGACCAAGGCAAGAGCATCTGCATATATGCGTTCCGAAGAAAGCAATTTGGCTATGACATCCGTTCTCTCTGTATAGGTCCTGTTTGCTTGGTATGGTGTCGCAACAATAGTAGTAGAGAAGGAGTGGTTTCTTTGGACGTTACCAGCGGTCGCTCCCGTGGTTGCGGCGAAGGACAACCTGAGATGCGGTCGAGACTTGCCCATAGCGCTCAGATGCACCGCGCGATATCCTGTCCGTTGGGGTCAAACTTGAAGGTGCGAAACTCACCTGGGACCTGGTGGTAGATATTCTTCGGTCGTGAGACGAGAGGACAGCAAACACAGCAAACATGACTTAAATCAACCGACTACGTACTCACACAGCTTGGAAGGGTCATCGCCAAGGTCATCGCCGAACCGTCCCCGGACACCCAAGGACGTCATACGTGCGTATATAGTGTCACACCAGGTGTCACACGTCGGGGTTTCAAACATACAAACCCTGTGCAAATCAGAGTGCCACCTTGGAACGTGATGTGAAGCACGATGGAAGCCAAACGCCCAAAGCAGCAAGATTTTGTACATGTGGTCAGTGAGGTTGCGTGGCTTCCCATAAAGGCCAGCCTCGCGAGGTGCGTGTTGTTCGGATTCTGCCACGTTGCCGCATCCACGAAATTTCCCCATGTAAAGGAGCGCTAGGCTAGGTGGCAAGAACCCCAGGGCTGTACTGACCAGGCTGCGCACCTACCTTGGCTCTGCATTCCCGTCCAATGCACATCCTCGAGTACAGTCTTCCGTCCAATTGCTGTTGTCAGTAACTGACATTTCTTCTAGCCATGCCAGTGTAATGTCCACGTACCGTTTGGACCTCACAGATCGCATTGTCAAACATCGAGGCCAGTATGTAGAGGGCGGCAGCCTTAGTGATGTGTACAAGTGCCAGCTCATGGATGGTTCGGGTACAACGGAGGTCTGAGAATAACATACACTTTATTTATTTGCCTTCTCACTCATTCTCAAAGGTGGCGGTAAAGGTATATCGATTTAGATTCGACTTGGAAGGAGTCGATAGGCCTGCCAAGGTAGTCTAAACCTACGACCAATGAATCGAGTCTCAGTTGCCTCACAGGCTCTTCGCCGGGAACTCCGTCTATGGACAAAATTGGACCACAAAAACCTTGTCCCATTTTTGGGAGTTGCGCATGGGTTCGGAATATGCAACTCCACGTCCTTGGTGTCATTGTGGATGCCCAACGGAACTCTCCAGAGTTTATTAACAAATTACGATGGCAACCTTGACACGACACACCGACTCCACCTAGTGCGTCGTATTATCGTTTGCACTCTCTCCGTTTGTCCTGACCACTTGACTCTGACACGTCACAACAGCTAATGGACATCGTCAACGGACTTCATTACTGTAAGTCTCAAAGTCGATCCTAATAAATTGGATCAATAACCGGAACGTAGTGCATTCTCTCTCTTCTCCGATTATTCATGGTGATCTCAATCCCGTGCGTCATAAATACAACCTTTCGTGTGAGAACTAACTGTAGCACAGAATAACGTGCTCCTCGATGCAGACTATACCGCACGCTTAGCTGATTTCGGCTATGCTTCCTCTATTGGGGCAACTTCCGAGGCGTTGGCTTACCTTCGAAGGTCCACTATGAGGTCCGGATCCCTCCGATGGATCGCACCGGAACAAGTCCTTTGCGAGTCAAAAGAGAGATTCCAAAAGACCATCGAGAGTGACGTATATTCTTTTGGAAACATAGCCCTTCAGGCAGGTTCGGATGATGTGACATCGGGCCGTCTCTGACTCACCTGCAGGTATTGTCTGGAAAACAACCATGGTCAGAAATCCAAGATGACACCACTGTCGTCTTATACTTGGCTCAAGGTCGGAGGCCCGAGCGACCGAAATCTCGGCCAATCGACGAGCAGCATTGGCAACTCATCAACGCATGTTGGGCGCCGATCCAGCATCGACCTACGTCGAGGCATATCGTGTCCGCCATTAGGGGGTTCCTAGGCAAACATTCGCATGTGCAATCTGTTGGCAATCTGATCGCGTCGCTTTCGCGACAGAGTCAACCTTGTCGTACTCTGCGCGATTCCAAGCTGGACAGCTGGGAGCTTAGTGGAATCTGGAATGCAGGTGAGCATGGTTGTTGTCATACAAGTCAAGAAATTGATGGTGGATTCTAGGCTTTTTCTGGCTGACGCGTTGGATTCGCTCATGGATTGAAGAACCCATGTAGCACATCGATGAGGTCTAGTGAGGAGACGGACCTTTCATTACAAATTTTTTCCAAAAAGAAAAACTTGGGATTTTCATGTATACTTTGGCATTCAGATCTATGTAGCCGTGTGTGATTCCACGGTGTTGGTCTTCGAGCAAACTTTGAGCTGCGTTGCGGTGTTGATTCCAGAGTCGAAACTGTGAGTCTCCGATCCCCAAAGCATCTACCATGACTATTATCTTTTCCAAGTACATGGTCCACGATCAAGCTTCAAGCTTCAAGGCTCAAGGGTTTTCCGTCGAGGAGCTACTTGAAGAGCCCCCTTTCACCGTAGGTTTACAAAGGCAAACATGTTCTCTGCGACAACCAAGAGTTCAGAAATCATGATGATGAGTGTGGTACCATGACCGACAAGATAAACCAGATCGACAAGCCTCACAGGTTTGACGTCCCCTCCAGTTACAGTACCACTATTGACACTCGGGTGTACCTCTCCCCATTTAAGTATATTGGGGATCTGACGGCCACCTACAATATGCAAAAGAATCCAGAAGGGCATCACAAGGTTGTCACCTTGTTGGACGATAGTACCAGATTGAAGATGGCTTGAACAACGATAGGGAGTACAACCTGACGCTAAGCGACCCCCCATCGGAATTGGTTTGTATCTCTTAGCCCGATCCCGGGCCCTATAGCGAGAGGTGCCAGATTGGATACGGGACCTACCCGTCGAGCTGCCATATTTCGACGTCTACTAGTACTTACTGGTGCATTCAACTTTGTTTGGACGACCAGTTTGAAAGGTTGAAAATGAGGTTGGGCAAGGTATGCAGGTCTTCATCTGGCGCGCGCTGAGTTGATTCAGTGCGTTCGTGGAGCGGAGCGCCCATTGCCTGGAGTACAACAGATCTGCTTACGTCGATCCATATCCTCCAGCTACGCACTGTCCCTCTTTCAGAGAAAAACCACGTCATTGAGACGTTCGATAATACAGATCCGAAACTCATATAACAAGGTAGTATCGTAAGTCTCTACTCACGAGGTTTCCTGAATAACCACGGACGCAACTGTCCTTGTGTGGGAGCAGGGGAAGACGTGCATCCCTCGCTCTCCGTGGTAGATTCAGAAAAGGATGAGCACGGTGATTGCGGAGCATCGGAATAAACGCCAGTTAGCTCTCTCAGTTGTGACTGACGAGGGTAACTCGGGCCACTAAGATTTTGGTATGAGCAGCTTGCTGGGGGGAAGGTCATAGAAGGTTTGCCCACTAGGAAACATGCTGACGGTGGGGTTGTGGCACAGCAACGCCATTCGCTGCGACGTTTCCAGGATGAACGAGAGGCGCAGAG
>JBBPOB010000276.1:0-20467 GCA_038091275.1 Tylopilus subfusipes
TGCAGCGACATATTCAGATTCGGCCATGGACAAAGTGACCAACTCTTGCTTCCTCGACCCCCAAAGAACTGCTCCCCCATTGATGAGAAAAGCATACCCAGTGATAGCGCGACAGTGTTCTTGTGTCGCACCATCTGCATCAACATAGCCAACAAGGTCTGTCGTCCGTGTCCCAAAGGTGAGTGCAAGCGCCTTAGTGCCTGCGAGGTACTTATAAATTCTCTTCACAGCTTCCCAGTGATCCCATCCAGGGTTAGCGCAAAACTGTGCCATGAATGATGTTGCGAACGCAATATCCGGGATCCGACCACCTGTCGGTATGGTATATTACGCATCTGTGCAACCTCATTCGTCATCTTCGGTGACTGCTTCTCAGACAATTGGACATGGGGATCAAGAGGAATCGAGACTGGCTTGACATCGGAGAAATTATACTTGGCGAGAATTACATTGACATAGGGTTCCTGGGACAAAGATATGGTGTGTGCTGCACGATCACGTGTAACTTTCATCCCCAGCAACCAGCTAATCGGTCCCAAATCGGTAATCCGAAAACGAGTCCCGATCTCGTCCTTGAATGCCTTGACGAGTGAGGGTGAATCTCCTGTGATGGTGCAGTCATCGACATGTGATGCGAGTATCAAGATATGCGCTGCAAAAGTCACAACGAACACTCCCCAGTCGGCCTCCATACACACGAAGCCCAGGTCCTTGAGTGTACTCCACAGTCGCTGATACCATTTCAGCACACCTTGCTTAGAACCATAGAGGGCAACACAAAGGTGGGCGACAAGGTCATGTCCCTGCGTATCGTATCTAGGTGGGAGTTCCATGAAGATAACTTCATCATTGTCTAATTTGCCATTCAGGAATGTGCTGTGAAAATTGAACATGTTGATGTCCCAGTCATGGTGTGCTGCAATCGCCAAGATCAAACGTAGAGACGCAAGATGAGCCACAGGAGCGTAAGTTTCGTTATAGTTGACACCGTACTGCTGGGTGAAGCCACGAGCAACAAGCCGCGCTTTGTATTTGTCGATTTCTCCTGCAGCGTTCTTTTTTATTTTGAACACCCATTTGCAGCTGACAACGTTGGTGCCTTTAGGTCACTCCACCACGTCCCACGTGTGCGCATCTGCAAGACTCTTCAATTCAGCATTAATTGCCTCTTCCCACCATGGCCAATCTGGTCGTGTTTTTGCTTCATCAACCATCACTGGCTCTAGACCCTTGGCCTCTCTAGTCCCTGCAAGCAGTGCGAACACCACGTGTTCTTCGTCTAGTTCCCACACTGATGAAACCCTCTCTCCCTCAACACCTTTTACTACTACTGCTTGAATGCCTTTTGGGAAAAGTGT
This sequence comes from Tylopilus subfusipes, assembly GCA_038091275.1. Taxonomy (NCBI): domain Eukaryota; kingdom Fungi; phylum Basidiomycota; class Agaricomycetes; order Boletales; family Boletaceae; genus Tylopilus; species Tylopilus subfusipes. Next base: position 1,359 of record JBBPOB010000276.1, read on the forward strand.
ACCACCTTTACGCCCATCATGTGTTCCAATGCCGGCCTTCAATAACTCAATATATGGTGAGTCCTTTCATAAACGGCTTGAGCGCCGCAACTCAGAACCACTAGGCAGGTTGACAGCATCTGTAGTGGACGACGACAGGGCAGGTGGGGCAGAAACAGGTACAACATCTGGTTTAGTGGGTTTGATGGGTGGCGTTGGTTGATCACTTTCACTTTCAAGCCGGATAGAAGCCAGCTTGTTGGCCTTCTGGAAGGTGACATTATGTTCGACAACCATGATACATCAGTCTGGCAAGTAGATGCGATGCGCTGTAGACTCGGCATCAAAACCAACCCAATGACCTTTACGAGCATGGTCATCAAGCTTTGATCCAGACCGATCGAGAACCCAGCACTTTACTCCCCAGCGTGGTAAGTTGCCCAGGTTGGGCTTCTTCCCATATAGCATTTTGTATGGCGTTTTTCCATCTAATGCCCTGGTAGCTGACCTGTTTTTGACCCAGATGACGTGTAGGAGCGCCTCCCCCCACAAATTCTTCAGCAAACCGCTATCGTGCAGTATGGTACGCATGCGCTCCATAAGAGTCTGGTTGAGACGCTCAGCAACACCGTTGTGTTCAGGCATGTCATGGGTGGTGAGTTTCCGTTCTGTGCCATTAGATTTCAAATGACGTGTGAATTCATCAGACAGATACTCCCCCCCATGGTCAGAACGAAGCTGTTTGACAGATGCTCCGTGCTGCGTCTTTAGCCAGGATTCAAACTCTTGGTAAGCTCGGAATGTGTCCGATTTAGCGGCCATGAGATTGACACGTGTGTAGCACGTGTGATCATCGGTGAAAGAGCTGTAATAGCTATGCTTTCCGGGAGTTTGAATTGGCAAAGGTCCCCAGACATCAGTATGTACTTTGTCACCAAGTTTCTCTGAACGACTGGATTCATGAACCTTCCTGATAGGCTTTCGGGTGGCTTTCCCATATTCACATCGCACTGACCCATAGTGCTATGATTCGGGTCCAGTATAACACCGGCAACCATCCCTTTTGCCAACATCTCGCGAATCGTCCCAACTCCAATATGGGACAAACGAGCATGCAATTCCTCCATGGTGAGTGGTTGAGCTTCTCCTGCAGTTGCTGCGGTCACAGAGTAGTCATTCTGTGTTTTGTAGAGACCGTTTGCAACTTTAACCTGTCCTACAAGAGAGCGCTCGGGGTCGAAGATTCAACATATTCCCCCATCAAAGATTGCATGATAGCCTGCTTCTGTAAGATGGCTGATGGACACAAGTGTCACTCGCATACTCAGCGCATATAAGACATCCTTCAGAAGAAGTCGTGACCGAGAACCTCCATTGTCAAGATAGATAGGTAGGTCTCCTTGTCCGATTGCGTCAAATGTTCCATTATCTGCACCTCGAATAGGCTTAGGAGGGATTGACACAAAGTTAAGGAGTCGTTCACGACACGGGGAAAGGTGTTGCAAGGCACCACTGTCATAGAGTTCTAGGACATTGTCATCCCAAGTCAGGAAAACGTCAATGTGGTTGGTAGTGGATGGTTCACTGTCAAGTGTAGTGAACCAAGCGCTGTCAGGTTCGTCGGCGGTAGCTGCGATTACTGATGGCTTGGATTTGCTCTTATCGTCTTTAGGTTTCTTTCTGCGCGACTTCCAGTTCTTCGGGGCCTGACCTGCCTTTCCACCACCTTCCTCCCAGCAATTGCACTCTTTATGGCCTGTCCAACCACAGTTGTTGCAGTCGCCACCAAAATGTCTCCCTTTCCATTTCCCTTTCTTGGATGAAGCATCAGCCCCAAAGGCTGTGTCTTCGCCACCAGAAGATTTCTTCTTCCCGTCATCTTGCAATGTAAGTCTGTCGTACTCTTCCAAGACAATATCCATCAGGTCGTTGGATGTGACTGATTTGCCTTGTAGACGCATCGTAGAAGAGAGGGCTGCAAGACCGGGGTTATAGGAACGTGGGTATACAATGGGTCTTATATAGTGTTGAACTATAGGGACACATAATCATCAAATACGAAAGAACATCGGCGAACACTCAGACTGTGGATAAGCATGAACACGTAATTGGTACAAGAGAACCAATTAGAGGAGCGAGGGTCTGATAAGAGCATATCAGGACTAAGAAGGAATGAGTCATATCCTCTTCTGAGAAGATCAGAAGTCTGAAACGAACAGCTTGGGGATTAGTTACAGTTCGATGAAGTGAATAGAGAGCGGACCAAGGATGAGAAGAAAGTAGTCCATTCTCAAAGTGTATATTCCCCAGATAGTGGTAGGGGATTGATAACCAACAGAAATGAGTATCACGGAAGAGAAAAGAAGGCAGATTGTAACAGTGGCTCTGGGGTCAAAAACCTTGAGGGTTCTTCCATATATCAGTCTCAAAAGAATAGCAATGCAACACCATTCAAACAAAACTTTTGTGCTGCAGCAAGACATTGCTAAAGATGGTCAGGATTGACCTTGATCTGCCAAAGTTGGTTCAGCATATGGGACTTTGTGCATAACAGGTGTTGATCCAGATCATCAAACTGCTTGTACATCGCAGTTGTAATCGGTGATGTCTTGCTGGCTACCCCCGAAAGCATGCAGCCTTCTGGTGTGTCAACAATGTATGAGGCAAGGGGTGTAAAGCAGAATTGTAAATTTCCAAGGGGATCATCCATCATAACTCCAAAACAAGCTGTGTCTTTCAATGGTTGCAGGATAATGTTGAGGAATTCATGAACCAGTTGATTGGCCAGAAGACTGTGAATGCACATTGACCCATGGATGAATTTGGGGATCGGAAGCAATGCAGTAAGGAGAAAGGCCTCGGATGACAGCTTTAGACAAGTAGACATGTGTTTGTTTGCAAGGCCAAGTAGAAGCGGGTGGGTGCATTGATCACCAACAAGTGCAGAAATGTTTGTTTTGTCGGATGAGAGAATTACACCAAGAAGGGTGGCCCCAGATGGTATTTTACTCTGGTAAACATGGTCAGTAGTGATATCAAGAAGAGAGCAAAATCATATCTGCAGCATTTCCCATCATCCACTCGCTGTACATGAGAACAAGACTTTGGGCAGTTTGGTAGACATGGCGGGGAACAAGGTCAAGCTTGTCATGAAACAAGGAATGGTTGAAGAGTGCCTCTAAGCACTTAAGTGGGTTGTGATAAAATAGCCTTACTGGCAACTTCGTTGGTATCTTAGGTGAAAGAACTCGACACTGCCATTTGGGTCTGCTAGGAAGGAGTTCTATAATGCTACGCAATTGATGGGCTGTCCAGAATGAGAGCAAGAGAGTCTTTATCCAAAGGTGTCATTCATCAACACCAAAGATACTTCATATGAAAAGAAATCAAGACTTACCAGCTTGAGAGACAAAAAACTATTGATAGCAGCCATACTGAGACCAGAGTGTGTCAACCAAAGCCCCATCTCCCAACCCGCATGAGATGTGAATGGATAATATAAGTTCAAATGATGCTCTTGTGAAAATTGGTCCCAATCGAAGCACTCAAGGAATAAGTTTGGTTGGTGCAAAAAGATTGCAGCTGCCCCTGGAAATGCCTTGACTGTCCCCTGGTGTGGGTCTCCCAGCCGATCCGTGTCTGCTGGCTGATCCACATCTATCTCTTCCTCTAGCCCAGGACTTTCCTGAGCAGCTGATTTGGGCGATGCATTGTTTGTAATCCTGCCCTCCAAGTTAGCTTTTTTTTCTTTGTCAAGAAGTTTGCCAATTTGGACTAGATTGTCTACCCAGCCATAGCAGTGAGAAGCTGGCTGGTTCATGTGTCGCATGACAGCATTATCCAAAGGGAGGCTCTTGCGACAACTGGGGCAGCAGGGCATATATATGCACAGTGGAAAATACGATGGCGTGCAAATTAAATGATGACTGTACAAAGCTATACTTACAACACAATTGGAACATTGAACAACGCTTAGCAGGCCTGAACAACACACTCTATACCACCCTGCTGGCACATGGCCATCATGTCTTCCCTCCCCCCTTCATCTTTTCCACCTTCCTCCATTCCTTTATCATCTTCGAGAAGAAATCTGGCTGTTCCCCAAGTTCTTCATTGGCCCAAAACTCCTAGTTCCCTGCATACCTGATCATCAACTCAGGTGTCCTACCCCACATGAACCTCCAAACAATAAGGCGGATGCTCATGATGCAAGGGCATCTGAAGAACCGGAAGAACCTCCTGAATCAGTGAGTGGCAGCCCATCAAATTCACATTTTGCTGAATATGTACAGTCTGTAAATTACATGACCAAGCCCAATGCTGCCTATCTACACTTGGAGGTCACTCGTGCTAGACGATCTGTCTTGTGGGCCCAAATGCATCTAGCTTCATGTGAACATTCAGAACACATGTCTCGCATGCGCCTCAGCCACCTGAAGGTTCAATATTTTAAAAACGCCCTCAAGGCTGCAAATACAAATGTTGGCGTGTGGTGTGACACTATTCTCCAGTCTGGACGACCCCTTTATTCATGGAATGTCAGTATGTCACCTAGGCATCACCATGCTACCAGTAATCTTTTTTGGGTTCACTGCATATATATATACTTGCTGCTACAAACAAGATCAGGGTCATCATTATGATGTAAATGAGGAATATTGTGGATCTTCAGTAGAGATTGTCATATGTGACTCATTCCCATGTTCTCCATAACTCTTGATGACACTCATTGTTCATACCTTGCATGAATGCATATTCAAATGTGGGCAATATATACGTACTTTGTGCCTATCTGCAAAGTGTGTTCTGAGTCCTCAATATCGAGACATAATGAATTCTTATCTGAATTATATGTATACTAATCATGGCTGTGGCACTGGGCTTCGGGGTTTCATTCTACCCCTACTCCCACCATCATTGTGCAAAGCTGCTGCAACATATGCAATGCCCCCCTGTTCGAAGGACCTAAATTGAATTGTTCCTGGTAGGAGCACCATATCTGCTCATGCCACCTTGCAAACAAGTTTGGACACCATATACTTAACAGCCTTTGTTGCTGACTGACTTGATCAACCCTGTCTTTTCAGAGGGTAAAAGGCCTGTTTCAAGTTCCAAAACCCAACCTTCTTATCACCATAATGTTATGGCAGTCGACTTAGAAGAACTAATTCAAAGTCAAAGAGCAATACTATCTGATCCAAGTATTTAAACAACAATCAGGGAACCAAGAGTAGTGATGGGAAAGTCTTGCATGATACCCACAATGTGCAAGATAACCCCAGCAACTGCTTATCTAACAACCATAATGTAGCTCAGGTCCTTCAGTTGGTAGTTGATTCTCCGCTTGACATAGTGCATGTCAGTTATTCTATCTCACAAGTTGGCTATTAACTCCAGCATATATTAGACCATCGAACAGTTCTTATGCAATGTTTACACCAATCTGTTGAAAGCACTTTCAGAGAAGGAGCCCCGATTGCTGGTCAAGTATGTCAAGTTTCAGTCGTAAATTTGCAATGAGCTACTGACCATGCAGCTTCTGACAGATTCATTTATATCTACAGCCAAGATACACTCTTAATCATGAGCCCCTCTAATTTACATGAAAGCATCATCTGGAAGCTGGCCAAGGCAGTCAATGACTTCACAAATAAAATTGGTTACAATCAGATCGATTACAACATACCTGTCTTTCTGAATAAGGACCTTTTCTATGATGAGCCACATCAGCAGGATCTTGAAAATGATCAGAGACATGCTATTCCCAATTTTCAACTCTGTTTTGCAGTCAACCACATCAACAAACCTCTCATGATCCAGAAATGGGTTGGTGAGGTTGCATTCACCACCTCCACCTCTAAAACCTGACTGCCTCAAGGATATCATTGCCATGAATCCCACTATCAACCTTGTTTTCCTATTTTGTGTTGACAAATCCCCCTAGTGGAAATCTCCAGCCATTGATGACCCTCACACATAATAGCTGCTCACCGAACCTCTCGTCAAATACAATGCTTTCAATCCTGCAGTCCAAGAAAATGGCTTGAGAGTGTTACACTAGTCATTCATTGATGGATGAACACTTGGAGATTGACTCTTGTCTCGAGGGAGGTACTCATGAAGAGACACTACATCCTCAAAAGCAAGGTTACTAGGTCAAAGGTTATGGTCAGACAGTCCAACAAGGACAAGAGTTCTGGTCAAGCAGACCAGCTAGATCTAGGTTGAAGGTCAAGAATGCTAGTCAGATGGACTAGGATATGAGACTAGGTGTAGATTTCAAAGATCAAGTATGAGAAAGTTACACTGTAATTGACTGGTATTTATAGAGTTAAGAAAACAAGGACGTGTAAGCGAAGAAGGAGAAAGAACATTGGAGAACAGTCAGACTATGAGTAATTGGGATTATGTAGTCAGTGCAAGAGAGCTGACTAGGGGAGGTGAAGTCCAATGTGAACATATGCATACTAATCAAGTAAGAGTCATATCCCCTTCCAAGTAGAAGCAAAGTCTGAAGAAGAACAGCTTGGGGTTAACTATAGTTCAATGAAGTTAACAGTGGATGGATCAAAGATAAGAAGGAAGTGGTTGATCCTGTAAGAATATAACCCCCAGATTGGGGTGTGGACAGCGTATGAGACAGAGATAAGTACAACAGAAGAAAAGAGGAGGTCGATCATAACAGAAAGCCATCTGGAGGAACTTCATCTGGGTGTCAATCGCACAGGTATCATTGGAAGTATATATATGCTCTGGAGACAGCAATCTAATCATTGATGTCAACCAACAAGGCAAATATTCGGCTTATGGGGTAAGTCCGTAATTTGTGACTGTAAGACTTGTTTTCTAATCTACAAGTAGCTGCTTCACCCTTCCCTTTCCATGGACAATGTTGACCGATTGCTGACTGATGCTTCTGGAGCACTCAAAAGGTTGCTTCTCACCTTGATGGAATCACATGGCGGAGGGGCAGAGCACATCAACCAGGTCCATCAATCCATGGGAACCTTGACAGTGCCCTGGAGTGGCTTCCTTCATTTCCTGCACAATGCCGTCATGCAGACAGCATACAATCATTATACTTGGTGGCACAATACATCATGAAAGTGTAAGTCTGCTTCAGAGCCTCCCACAGTCATTTCTAGCAAGCGGGTGAAGAAGAAGAAATAAATGCTGGACTTCTGCTACATCTCACTAGTAATGTCTCATTGATGTATTAGATGTGTTGTTTGTTTTGCACCATCCATCTTCTCTTGTTCAATCAAACTCATGACAGTATGCTTGTTTCATGTCTGTCACTTATTGTATCCAGTCCATTCCAACAACCACACCATATGCCATTGTCACATTCTTGCCCTTGTCCTCCCTGTATGCATACCTGCACCCCTGCCTACAAGGTCAACCAACAGGTCACCAGAACCACCCCACGAGTCAGAGACCATGCCACAAGAAAGGACACAGCTGAGTGAAAATGCATTAGGTGGAGAAGTCCAGATAGTGATGGGCCATCACAACATCGAGGGTGTGGAGACAGCCAATGAAGTACATCAAGTATGGCACAAGCACATTGATGACAAGACCAGTCAGGCAGAGACGTCCAAAGATGAGATCACTGCAACAACACCAGTGACATCCCAGAGCACACCACTCACCATGCATGAGACCTACCAGACCACCAGCACGAGTATACAACCACCATTGATGAACCCACCAAGACCATCAGAGGAGCCTGTGGACATGGCGGGTGATAATGAGTGTCATCCAGACACACCCACAGAACCACCTGACCAGCCAGTGGGCATGAGAGGGCAAGGTGGAGAGGTGCAGGCCAAGGGGAGGGTATTGAGACTGTTGAGAAGCATCGAGTGGGGTGTGGGTGATGACTGTGACAAGGAACGTCAACCAGGGAGGGCTGACAAGCCAACCGGCAAGATGCAAGTTGAAGCGCGAGACCACATAGATGTACAGGTTGACCTAGGTGGTGAGACCATTTGCGAATGCAATGGAAGCATCACACATCGAAATGTGGACACAGAAGGACGGCCGGAGGTTGCAGAGGAAGTGCCACAGGTCCCACAGGTCAAGGGGGTTCAAGGATGCACTGGATCACATTGATTGCTGGAGAGAGTGGATGTGTGAGTGCATATGGATGATCAACGACAGGAGTCAAAGCAGCTCATCAGCACAACTTGATGGACGATGTCAATGTACCTCAAGCATCCCCAGAGCCTCCACCACCATTCCCAAACCAAACCATACCACTCCAGCGACAACAGAACGAACCCCTAAATATTGAGCTCAAGGGGGAGTGGCAGATATCAATGAACTTCGAAGTTGAGCATGCCGGAGTTGAGACGGACGTATCAGGATCATCTGGAGGTGATAAAGACCCTAGGGATCAACCTAAGGGATCACAGAGCATGTCAGAACGCAAGTGTGCATGCCCTGGGCAGCCAGAGGGGGTAGACTCCCAATCGAGCCATATGAGCCAAGCTGCAAGATGGACATGATGGGTGATATCCAGAGTCACCAGCAACACCCTGGAGGTGATAGGAACTGTGCCATCAATGAGACAAATGAGCCAAGTTAAAGTACTAGTATCTGGGCAGGCCATCTGAGCGAGCTGGAGACGTCAGGAGGTGTTGAGGTTGATTGGGACTGGTGGAAAGATGATGAATGAGGCGAGATGGATGGTGTAGTGAGCGGCGCATGCTATGGCTCAAAACAAGTCTGAACACAATTGCTAGCTAGAGACTCAGACAAGGTGCACCAGCATGACCAGTACAATCACACAATGATGAACATATCTAGGCCATCCACAATACCCACCCACGACAGAGATGACCTACCAACTGCCCAAACCCACTGCATGGTTGTGGACAACTCAAGCATGATCAACTTGAAAGTCAGTAGCCACAGTGAATGGACCTACTGGATCATTCGGGTACATTGAGGTCATATAGGGCAGATTGGGTGACCACACGTCACTGCAGTAGCCACTGTGCACTGAATACACAGGTTGGAGACTCTGCCGTACTGAGCTGCAACTTACCATACCTGGCATAACACCACCCCCCTATTCTCCTATTGCCCTTGTCACTACCCAACGGATGCGCTTGCACAGCCATATCCTGCTCGCACTCAGCAACCAACCCATTCGCATGTGACCCAGCCCTCATTCAACGAAAAAAATGAAAAAGATCCATTTGACCCATTCACCACATGCACCACCTACCCAGCCTTTTTGCACCTGCATGTCCAGTAACCTGACCGTTCATCACAAATGTTGCAGAAAGTAGGCAAGCAAAGATATGTTCAGAACTGCTTATATCATCTTTCATGCTTCCCAATCTGGTATGTCATTTCTGCTGAGAGATGTCTAACCAGAGCTATAATCATTTTTTCTGACATAGAGAGCACATTTAGACACCATATAACAAGCCAGATATGCAACTCAAACTTAGACATTAGCTTGCCATAGGAAAATACATTGTATGAACTGTTCATATCTACAATGGTGCACAGCAATTGCAGTGCAGCATGGAGAATTGTTGTTGTTGTGCAGTGGGGGAGGTGATAGTGGCAGTGTGGGCATGATGGCACACACACTGCCATTGTCATTGCATGATTGTGTCGACAGATTCTCATCACATCGTATGTGGTATGTCATGTTGTTCACATGTCATGGGGGGACTGGTCAGGCATCCTAGCCATTGTTGACATGCGGTGGGGGAGGTAGTACCAGTGTCGACATCATAGTGGTGTTGTTGTCATCGTGTGCCAGTGGTTGGGTCAACAGTCGTCCTCAACTCCTCATCCCCTCGTGTGTTGTGTGGTGGCATGAGTGGTAGTGATGGCATGGGTGATGGCACGTATATCATGTTGGTGTGCTCAATGGTGCCATGGTATTGTCATTGTTGTGGTGTTGCCCTTCATGTCCCCCTTGTGGGTGTTGTGGGAGACATGGTAATTGCACCGCAAGCACATCATGTTAGTCTGGTGAAAAGGGCCAAGAGCAGCATCTTTGGATGTCACTACAGTCGGAAGCAGGAGGGAGAGCGAGAGAGTGAGAGGCTGGGGTAGGAGCAGAGGGAGTGATGATGGGCAAGAGTGAAACACTCTTCAGCCCCAAACGATTGCACAAGCCCGTCTGAAGGCGTGAGCTGCAGAGCGGGCGGGAAAGCCTCATAGCGAGTACCTAAGGGGTGACATGATGCTGCACTTGAGGTTTGAGGTAGGGTATGTGGGTGGGTGCAACTAAAAGGAGGGTGAGCGGTTGAGCAAGCAGGATTGGATGAGTGAGAAGGCAGCAGTGGGGAATGAAGCCAATGCTTCCCTGCTTACCATCACTTTGTGATGCTGGTCTGTCACAGAGTGTCACCTTACGCCTGAGACTGATTACATAAGCTGCTGCATCCACTCCCATATAATTAAATCCACCCATGAACCAGTCTCAAAATCTGTAAATTTGTTGAGAATATCATCTTGAACACTAAATACATAGATAAATATCACTCATCTAATGTGAGCTCAAGGTGATGACAAAGGCTCAGAACAAGGGGGACATATGATGGCAGTGGGAAGTTAAGCGAGATAAGTCAGAGTCTGAAAATGTGACGTGACTCGTCACACTCGTGATGCAACTATATCATGTGACTTATTTAACCTCAACCTCAAAGGCACAATTGAACACTTTCTTCCACTCATCCTTGAAATTGAAGAAGACGACCTTGCCCTTGCCCTCTCCCTCTTCCTCAACAATGACACAATGACACGACCCCATTCTCACTCAACCCCCCATCCTCTCCAAGTCCTGTCTGCCTACAAACGTGAATGCGAACACTGAAATTGTGCTTGCATTCATGTTTGTATGCGAGCAGTCATGGTCATGAGCCTACTGGTATGCTGGACTTGCCCCTCAACTCCTCTTGATACCTGGGGTCCATCTCATTCTGGGTCTTGATCATGGTGAAACTAGGCAATATCATGGACACAGATAACCCACATGGGTATGATACCCATACCCATAGCACCCGCTACCATCATGATCCTCACCCTCACCCTCACCCTCACCATTCACCCACACCATCCGAGTCATCTCACATGTGAGTGCTGTTGCCATTGCACTGTTTGCCTTGTCCACCTCACCCTCACCCTCGTCCTCACCACCTCACAACAACACCATGATGCCGTGCCCTCACCTTCTCTCTTCCATCACTGTCGCCCATCACCTCATCCCCACCTCGTCCTCACCCTCACCCTCACCCTTGTCCTCACCCACCTCACAACAACGATGAGGATGAGGATGATGCCATGCCCTCACCCTTGCCCTTGCCCTCTCCCTTTCCCTTGTCCTCACCCACTCTGTGACAATGACAACAACATGGTAATGACTACCCTCACTCTTGCCCTTGCCCTTTCCCTCCTCTCCCTCACTAACCATTCACCTACGAACACAAACGCAAACACTTACAACATGTTTGCATTCGTGTTTGTATGTGAGCAGTCATGGCCCTCTTCCTCTCCCTCTCCCTTGTCCTCACCCAATAATGTGATGATAACGCACCCTCCCTCTCTCCTCCCTCTCCCTTGCTGACTGTTCACATTTGTATGCGAGCAGTTGTGGCTGTGCACCACTGGAGACTAGTACCCGAGGGTATATCCATGACATTGCCTAGGTGAAACCAATGACTACCTTGATCAGAGCTTTGTCTGTCAAGCAGACAGCTTCAAACGGTGACTGGTACTATTTTTATATCAACATGTGGGTTTTCTCAATTGTTCTCTATTTCTGAGTAAGCTAAACATGGTACTATGACTAGATTTGTCAATCGAGACATGTTCATGTGATTTCAGGGCAGAGGAGTCAGTCACAAAGTGACCTGACTGGGATGAGTTCTTACTGTAGGAAGGATGCATAGCTGAAGACCTGGTGGATGGTACAGAGGGGGAAGAACCAGCCAATATGGCGCAACAGGCAGGCAGCAAGGAAATTAATGAGAAGATTGAGGAAGAAGAGGATGTGGCTGGCAAAGCGGAGAAGAGGGCAGAGGATGTAGAAATGGATGAGTATGAGCACGAGCTGGACAGGGTGGTTGCTGATGAGGGGGAAGATGACACTTTGGCATAGGAGGGGTACAGCACACTGTAATCAGTCGTTGTCAGTCCATACAGTCTCAGTCAGGCAGATATGGGGATGCAATGCAATATCAGTTTATTCAGTACATGACAATGACATGTGCACTATGAAGCAGTCAAGATATAGTCTTGTGTACTCCTGAGCAACAAAGAAAAATGATGTTATGGATATTTCTGCATGACTGACACACCAAGACAATGTGAGTGTCATTTTTTCAAGTATGACAAGTGTGACATTACAAATCGGGCAATGTCTACTTTCTGCAAGGTTTGTAATGTCCACCTTGCCCAGGGCCTACCGTACCCATTCACTGTGACCCAGCACTCACTCTAACTAAAAAAAAAAGATAAGTACCCACTCATTTGGCCCATTCACCATATTCATACCCCTCCCAGCCTGTTTCTGCCCTGTGACCAGGCCATCATGTGCCTGTGCCACCAGACACGACATACATGACAATGATACAATGTGACACAATGTGCGCTATGACAACATGACATGATGCACACAATGTTGACAACAATAACAGGCCTTGGCCCTTTCCCTCTGCCAATTCATAGCGCAACAACAACGCACGCACTGGCAGCAACGACAATGCAATGCAATACACACAACATCAACAATGATGACGCAATGCAATGCACACAACATTGACAATGATAACAGGACATGGCCCCCTAGCCCTCTCCCTCTCCCCAAGATGACAGCATGTGCACTGGTGCCAGTGGGCCCTGCCCCAGCTCTCCCTCTCACAACTCCGACATGATGAGGACAGTTTGTACCACCATGCCCATGCCACCAGTTGCGACAACGACATGACACGACACACCCAATGACAACAGGGAGGATGGTGCCATACTGTCAATGGCACCACTGCGCCCATGCCCCAGAGGCCTGGGGACAATCACAATGACATGACACAACACAATGTGTGCAATGACAACACCGATGACAAGGTCAGCTGGCACCACCATGCCTGTCACCCCCAGCCTACACTCTGATGGCACTACTGTGCTCATGTGTGAGGTGACAACTGTTATGATCAGTCTCCTTTTTCCTTCAGTTCTTTTGCTTATGATCTTGTCTCCCCGCCATACTGCTATATGGGGAACCTATTCGTATCATTGGGACCATTTCCTCTTAATCTTAGGTCTACTGTCCTTCCACTTCTTCTCTGTATAAGCCTTTCTCAAGCCGTTCACTTCGGACTTCTTATCTTCTCGGAAGAGGGACCTGACTCATGATGTTGTTGTCACTTACCATTCACATTGGACTTCTCCTCCTCTAGCTAATTCTATCATATTAGCTATGTGATTCTGCTTACTCACAGTCTGTATCTTCGCTGATGTTCCTTCTTGTTCTATGATTATGCATCACCTTACTACACACTATTTAAGCATTGTTGTATACTCTGTATTTTCTCATACTTGATCTTTTGTGATATATGCTCAGTCTTGTATCCTAGTCTGTCAGACTAGTACCATTGACCTTTGACCTAGACCCAGTCAGTTGGTTCAATCAGAACTCTCAACCTTGTTGGTCCGCTCGACCATTACCTTGACCTAGTACACTTGTACTTGAGGACATAGTGTCTCTTCATGAGTACCTCCCTTGAGACAAGAAGACAACCTTGAGTGTTCATCTATCAACAAACAACTGGCATAACAACAACAACAACACAATACAATGTGTGCAATGTCAACAACAATGATGCACCCTGGCCCCAGCCCTCTCCCTCTCCAAACTCAGTGCAACGACAAGGTCAGTTGGCACCGGGTAGTATTACCAGTGAGCTACATGTCTATGTAGTTTTAGTGTTATAAGTTTTGTCTGGCTGCATTGGTTGTTCCATAAGTGCATAAGCAGTTTTAAGTGTAAATAAGTGATTTTCAAGCCATCCATAAGTAGCTTTCAAGTGTGTATAAGTAAAATTCAAGTAGAGGGATCTACTTACACATAAGTGCCATCTAAGTTGTTCTGATCAGTGACTAGGCTGGCCCAGCCACCTATGGAATACAACTTCAAGTTGAATACAAGCCATATATTAAGGTTTCTGGTATATTCCCATTTACTTTACTCTCTTGTTTGGGGAAACACTTAGGGCTGTTGAGTGGAAGTGTTGGAATTTTAGATTAACACATGATGATTATCTTGCTTACTACTTTAAGCAGCCACCCTATGCTATTCAATACCAGATGAACTGATGCTGCTGTTTGGTGCCACTCCCTGGGCCCACTGCTCCTGCTGGTATAACTCCTACTGGTATACTATGGATACTATGATATTGTGGATGCTGTGGGTACTATGGATATACTATGGTCACTATAATGCTATGATGCTATGATGATGTTATAATGTTATGAACACTGTAAACACTATGAAACTATGGCAGCTATGAGTTGTCTATGAAAACATTATGGTACTATGACTACTATGAGTTGTCTATGAAAATACTATGATTGTGTGTACTATGGTGAAATCCAGGTTTTGCTGACGTAGGACAAACTGGTAGACCTCCATCCCAAGGGGGTGAAGTCATGTCAGGCTAACATTCAAGTGTGAGGTGGTGGACAGTATTGGGTGCTGGGGTAGAGAAAGAGGTGACCACATGGTGTGATAGGTCACAAGGGACAGAAAAACTCTTGGCCTTTGTGAGTCCATCAATTTGATAACAACTGAATCCATGTTGACATTAGGCAATAACATGGGTTAGGCTACCTGCCAGGGTCCTGGGTATGGACATCTATAGGGTACAGGTTCAGGTAGGGCTGTCAGGCACCCATACCCCCACCCACATCCAACAATGGGTTGTCAAGCCAAGATCTGTGGGAGAGGACAAGGAGGATGAGGAGTGGGTGGGCATGCAAGGGCAAGGATGACGTGCCACTGCCATCATTGTCATGTCATTATCATTGTCACCAGTAAGGGAGAGTGAGAGGGCAGGGACAAGGACAAGGGTGTGCCATCATTGTCATGTCATCATCATTGTTACTGATGAGAGTGGGAGAGGGCAAGGGCAAGGTAGTGTTGTTGTTGTCGCCAGTAAGGGAGAGCGAGAGCAAGTGAGTGAGGGTGAGAATGAGAATGAGAATGAGGACAAGGACGAGGGTGTGCTGTCATCATGATGTTGTTGTTGTTGTCACATGTGGAGGGTTGGAGTGAGGGTGAAGGGCAAGGGTGGATGCCTTCATCATCATTGTATTGTCATTGTTGCCGGTAAGGGAGAGGGAGGGTGAGGGTGAGGTGCCATCATCGTTGCTGGTGAGGGAGAGTGAGAGGGCAAGGGCAAGGGAGCACTGTCGTTATTGCATGTGGAGGGTTGGGGCAAAGGCAGGCACAGGGGCACCAGGTACACTCTAGTTGTATCAACTAAGCTAGCAGTGCATATCTTCGCCATCTTCCACTGGTATGACAAAACAATCAGCAAGTACAGGGACATAGTAACAAACACTAGTAGCAACAACAGAAGACACAAGAAATGCTTGCCAAATCAATGTATATTTAGTTCATTAACTATATTCAGGTTAAAGTAACCAAGTTGTAGTGTTAAAAAGGGTGAAATAAGATAGGACTTATGGCTATCGAGGTCATTTGCCCAGACTCTGGGCCCAGGCACTGGCAGTATTTTGCCACTTGCGAGAGCCCAAGCACATAGATGAACACACAACACTGTCTAGACCGGGATCATCATCGGATGGTGAAAATGGTCACTTAGGTAGCTTGCTGTGCCACTTAGTGTAACAAGATTGTGCAAGTCCAATGAGTCCTTCTTTGAAGGCTGCAGTAATCTCTTTTCAGTTAAATAATGGTTCAGAAGGGGAGCCAATCATGAAGTGACTTCAGTCAGTTCTCAATACCCTGTTCCTTCACATCAAATTCGGACTGGCTGGCATGTAGGTGGGCTCACCTGAGCGCTCAGGGTGGATTGGGACAAGGGAGGTGTGATGGTGTTTTTGGTGTAGGTGAATGTGAGGGATTTGACTACAAGCATTACCTGCGCAAGTAAATGATCAACAGTCACAATTGATTGGATGGGGTGGAGAGTCTACATGCAGGGAGTAAGTAATGATTTAGACAACAAAGAAGATTCTAGAAACTGTAACCCACCCCTTCAGCATATAGGATGGGATTGTGATTGTCGAGATTGATTGGCTTATCTGCATTCATGTCACAGAGCCAAACAATGACACTGATCAACCCGACATCAAGCAGTGTAATGCTGTTATAACTGGCCAATAAGATGTTGTTGGCATTCAGAAGAAGGAGCCACCTCTTTTTTGGTGGCAGCTCACTGATGTGAGCCTTCATGATGGGTGGTCCCAGAGCTGAAAGGGGGTGTGAGACCTCTGTGATCTTGATCATCACCATGGCAAGCATATCCAGGTGATCTTGGATGAGACTTTTCAATTTCAGTTTCACATGAGTCTCAGTCTCAGTAAAAGCACATTCAATGAAAAGAAATTCACAAGGGATCGTCAGGTACAGGTCACCCTCACCCTCAGCCGATATGGTTAGATGAATGTCAGGAACAAAATCACCACTCACACCTTGAACGAGTGTATTGTGGTGATATCTGATTGTGACTTTGCAGTTACTGTACTGGAGGGACATAGAGGACATGGCGGACTTGAGGGTAAAGCCTATGTGTTCAAGTGGAACCTCATGTACTCCACTTGGCATAGTGACAAAAAGCTTCTGAACATTGTGGAAATAAGCAGGCCTAGATTTGGATGGGGTCAGAACCCAATTACACACCCAAATTAAGTTCATGTGAATTGACAATTGATGGAAAATGTTAATGGAATATGTTTTGGATATTGTGTGAAGACAAGTGCAACATGCTTGGGGTGACACATTCACTGTCTTGGATATAGGAGATATGACATATCCATATGACATAACTTCTTAAATGTCTGCTGGATGTCTGGAGAGGGTCTGGGGATTGTTTCAATGATGACCACACAACATCACCTTCCAATCAAAGCCAGTGGCTGGCCCATGGTAGAAGACTCAATGCTGTCAGTTCTTATTATTCATCTTAGTGAACTGGCTAGTAGTACCTAATAACTAAGGAGCATACTTAACTGTGTTGCCAAGTAGTGGCAGTATGCATAGGTTCATTGTGTCGAAATTTTGCAAAGTCTAAAGTTACTCTATATATAATAGATATTAACTGATTATATGTGTGAACTTGTGGTGTAGTGGTCTAGCATGCAAGCGTATACTAGGCAGTTTAGGTAAGCTCTTGGGTTTGAGCCAGGCTGGTGCATTTTTTTGTAGGGTTTTTTTCTACCACTCCCATCATGTGATTTACCTCAAAGACATCCAGCAGACATCCGAGAAGTTGTCCCATGCATATGTCATACCTGCTGTATCTGAGACAGTCGATGTGTCACCCCAAGCATGTCACACTTGTCTTCATACAATATCCAAAATATATTCCATTAACATTTTCCATTAATCATCCATTTATGATGAACTTCATTTGGGTGTGTAACGTACAATGTGAACTTACCTCATCATAATCCATTCAAATTCCTTCTCCAACTTTTGCTCAATGTAGGCATATTCACCAGTGTTTATACCCTCAAATACCATCTATCATATTGATCCAATAATGCACATGTGAGTAGATAGTGCAGGTGATAGCCAAATTGTGTACCAAGTTTGTCATTGCAGCTTGGTCCGGTGAACCCTGCAAACTTTGGAGCTCTTTCAGGATGTTGTCACACTTGACTAATGATACTATGATGTGACAACAACCCCAGCAATACTTGTTAACAATAGTCTAGCCTATGACGTAGTTAATGTACATACCCAGGTCCGGTGCTCTGTCACCCCCTGGGCTCCGCATCTTTGAGTTATTTGATGACAAACTTGGAGGTGATTTCATATGAGGTGAGCCTTGCAGGAGCTGTGTCAGGGAGTTCACTCTAACTTGTCCTAGTAACATATTGTCATCCAGCTTCCAAGTCTGAGGCCTACATCTTCATGGGCCGAGAACAATCCACCTGGTGGAGTGATTTGACATCCAAGTTGATTGTCATCATGACAAGTATAAGGCTTTGCAGCCAGGGGCCAGCTAGGAAAATGCAAGTTTGATTCATTATGTAGTAGGTGCTTACCCCCAGATTGGTAACTTGAGGTGGTCAGAAGGTAATAGTCCTGCTGGGTACTATCACTGGCAGTGGACCATTGGTTGATAGGCTGATCAAGGAAATGTTCTCATGTTTCAGAGAAGATGTCAGAGGGCAGCATCATTTCATATCCCTGGAGTGTGTTGCCAGCAAGGCAAGCAAACTTGGACACCACATCAACATGTTTTACCGAATTTACATAAGTTGAGGGAAATGTTATCTTGAAATAAATTATTTGAAAACCACTGACAGGGGCACCTTTCACCTTGCTTGCAATGTTCCATGCTATTGAATTTTATATTGAATAATAAGTACTGTAGGTAGCTCTATAGTAATGGTAAGTGCCCACCTCAGTGGTTGGGAAACCAGCTAAGGTGTCTGTTGAAATCACGTTTGTTACGTTTCTCCTAATCCTTAGTCACTACTACACATTTCATACACTTTACTATGCTACTTAAATATTTGCCCATTGAGAGAATTGAACTCTCAACCTCTCAGTACTAATCACACTACTGATTACCCTAGTTAGATCTAGTCAGATCAACTCAGGATGAGTCATAGATAGTAACATTGTCTATCGCCTCATGAATGCCTCATGTACATCTCCGCTGTTACGATTTCTCTTCCTCTTCCTTGTACTAGCCTCATCATCTTGACTTTTGCCAACATGTATTAATAATCCTGATCCCCTTTTGGATACAGGATCTCACCTTCCCATTGGAAGCTCGTATACAGTGGCTCAAATAAGTGTCCCAATGTTGGAGCATTTTGGAAAGACTTAACATTTGCAAAAGAACTAAAATGTATCAGCTCTAACCCTTGCAGGGTCATAAATAGCCCTGACCCCTGCCCTG
>JBBPOB010000277.1:0-20395 GCA_038091275.1 Tylopilus subfusipes
ACCCTTGCTTTCTCGAGCGGGACGCCGACGTTGGCCGCTCCATTCATGCGGCTGTTGACGTGGGTCATGTCGCTGCTATCCTCGTCCTTGTTCCAGAAGAACGGCAGAGTGGACACCTTGTCGTGCTCCCATGCTTCGATCGCTTCGACCGCTGCCTTGCCCCAGTCAAAGGTCTCGTGTGCCGCGCGATCGGCTGGACCGTCCACAAACACAACGAGTTTTTCATTCTCGGGCCGGATGAAACCTTCCCGGATGCCGTTCCGGACGAGCTCGCGGAGAGGGTTGTAATAGGAGAAGACGTTGATGAGGATGACGGCTGTTATGGTTTCATTTCAAAAAAGGGAGGAAGGGATTGCACGGAATGTGAAAAATGCGAGATGCAAGGTGAGTGTGATCACAAGAAATGATATTAAGGCACGACTTACGTTTGTTATGGATGTTAAGTTGATTCCAGGTGATGACTTCGAGAATCTGTCCAATGAAAGACGTTCCGTCAGCGTGAGTCATGCGTGTAGTCGGCCTGTGCATACCTCTTCGAATGTGCCGAATCCACCAGGCAGGCCGATAAAGGCACCTGAACGCTTTGCCATTTCAATTTTACGCTCATGCATTGAATTGACGACGATCTGGTGGGTCAGGGAACATGTTAGCGAACGACACACTCGACAACGCAGGCACATAAAGGTGTGGTGTGCACGTGTAGCCCAAGCGAGAGCGCGTAGATACTCACTGTTTCCACCTAGTTGTGTCGTAGGAGAGTGGGGGACCGAGTCAGCATTCTGAAGGCATTCACAGGATGTGCCCGACGTACCTCGCCTCTCCGCTTCTCGTCCAGTAGTTCAGCGATCTCACTGGATTTTGGTTGGCCATCGCCTTTGTCCTTCTCGCCACCAGTGGCGTGGATCGCGTATGGTATGATTCCTGTGACTTTACCACCCGGCAAATTGGCGACGGCACCGGACACGACGCCCATGATGCCGCTGTTGCCACCGCCATATACGAGGGGTCGGTTCGCCGCTACGAGCGCATGTGCAACGGCTGTGTAAACACATTGTTCAGTCACGCGATGGGAAGGAAATTAAGAGAGCGATGATGAAAGGACGTCTATGAAGCGCACGATGATAACTTACATAGCGCGGCCTGTTGGAAGGCCTTTTGATGACCAATGGAAGCAGCACAATATACTGCTACTGCGCGTGAGTCGGATGGAGCAACCATGCCAGTGGCTAGTTCAAGTTGTTCTTTGAGAATCGGGGACTTGCCAGCAGGAGAAACAGCGATAGGAGGGGAATCCGAGACTGTTGGGGAAGGTATCGAGGCCGAGTGGGGGAGGTCGGAAGGGAGGGGTAATTGGGCCATTGCCTAGCGGGTTTGGATCGTATTTAAACGTACGGGGGACGCAAGGCTGAGGGCTGTGGTAGGATTGCCGAACGATCGTATGGAAAACTCGAAGCTGCAACGAGGCTGGCATGTGAATATTTGAATTGTCAGACCCTATTTTTTTTCGGTCTGACCCGTCCTCGCCCGCATTGCCAGCGTGCAGACCAAAGCTGCCACGGGACGTCAGTCGACTTTCTCAATCTGTCAGTGCACTGTTGCAAAGGAACGTCGTGCGCTCAAGATGGATGGACACAAGGCTACACAATTCGCACCGAGCGGACCCTGGACACGTTCCCGCGTGACGTATTCCGTTTCATGAGCGCGCACAGCTCTGTGCCTTGGTCCTCTCGAGCCGCATCCAATCGCTGCGACGCACGTTTCGTGCAAATCCTCCCGAGTACAGAGACCGATCCCCGAAATCCCATGGGAGCCGGGCGCTCGACGAGCGTGCTCATTCTACACAACTCGTCAATGAAATAATAATGTCGAGAACGCTGGTGGCGATCGGGCAAGCTCAAAATCCAAATGCGTGTCTTCCTGCACTTGATCGTCATAAAGTCCATTCATAACAACTGCCAAACATAACTCGGTGTCTACACTGTTTCATATCAGGCCCATCCGCCGTTTTACCGGCACTTTGAGTCCCGAAATTTGTCAAGGACTGGGATTACCCCGCATTCTTCCAGTTTTCAAATCTCCAAACACACGAATCCATTGGGATCCGCCACATTGAATCCGCGACCAAACCCTCTCCAGGATCTAATCAAACCACAAGATGCGACCGAACGAAACCGGTATTTACCAGCCCTCTTCCCCAGCCCTTCCCCCTCTGAAATTGCATTCCACGAGTAGAGGAACTACGCCTGCATCAATAGGGTCGTCATAATAGTCCATCAACACCCATCCTCTTATCCGCGGGCCCGGATCTGTTCGCGAACCCAGCTTGGCCTTGTCTGCTTCCATAAGGGTATATTTCTAACATTCATGATTGGTCGACTCACGTTGGCTGGTTGCGTTGTCCGAGCTCAGTCGAGTCAACAACCACTTTCCCACTAGGGTGTTCACGCCTTCGAACCCAAGGCCCCACTTCGGCCACCCAAATCCGCGGGCGATTATAGGAGGTAAGGCCAAGGGGAAAGACGAAGCTGATGTGAATGAGATCGAAAGGATTGGAATTGGAAAGTCGGGTGGTGGAATGAGGATTTCCGTAGCTAGCGAAGACTTTTCACGTATGGAGAAAAAGGACGGGATAGCATACCTATCGAGCCCTTGGTAAGCGACAGACATAGCGTGTAGTTCGCAAAGGGTAGTGATGTCAAGAACCTGGGTTCGGGGAGAGACGAGCCAACATGTGAACTTACCAGTCCTGGATTCGGACAAGAGTTCTACCACATTCCCATTCAAAACCTTCCTTGGCGCTGTCCGGCCAAATAGGTGGGTGGATTCCATTGGCACCGTTCTCCCAGCCATCGCAACCAAACCGACTGAACATGATAGCTTTGCCTCGGACTTCTCCAAGAATGGGTATTCGGTTTTCTAGAAACCACATCTGCAGTCCGCCGGGTGACGCGACAATCTCATCATGAACTAGTTTGGGGAATAGAGCCGTGTCGCAGTCTTCTTGTTTGATAGAGACTACAACTACTTCACTCGCGGTGCCAGGCGAAGTAAGGAAATTATGCAGAGTGATGAGCATATCCGCGAATGGGGTAAACTCAGGGATTATTCCGTGGTATGCGATGAGTCGACCGTCTATGATGGAAAGCCGAATGTCAATCACGCGGATTCCTGCGCGTAACTGGGTATCCAAGGGTCTATACTGGCATTGAGAAATGGGCCAACCGTAGAACGCCATTGTTTCATGTGTGCCTATATCTGGGTCAGCGAAACAATCACAAGAAGAACGGGAAAAACTGACCCGGAAGCGTTAGGGATGAAAGAGACACTGAATTTGGTATGCTTGCAAGGAAGCATGAGGTATCTCTGTAGGGGAACACAACCAACACATGACGTTTGCGGGAGATCTGTTCAAACACGGATTAATGAGCACAGCCCTGGGTAGCTCGCATGCACGATGCTGCCCACCCGATTGCGATACACGGACCAAGGGGAGTCACCCTGCACGAAGACCCGCTCCCACTTTCTCCCGGATGCCATAGTGAATTTGATTGACACTGCATTTGTGCTTTCAGTAAACGCCATGAGGTCTTTGAAGCTGGCATCCTGGGAGCATCCTGAGAACCAGAGGGATGTACAATCGGGAGAGAACCGGGCGCTATTGGAAAACGGCGGGACTAGGAGGAAATGCTGTTCCTTCGCTTTCTTCCCATACTGGCAAAGGAGGTTGTCGTGCGTCTGGTTTGAGATTGTGAAGCGCATCGGATAGGGTGTGACAGCCGGGGACGATGACAAGGCTCGCTGATTGCCAGTCGGCGGCTACCAGCCTGCCAGTGCGCTGTCGTTCCCACAAGAGTGCGCTCCCCACACGTAATATTGCTTCCGAATTGAATCGTCCTGATGTAAACCTCCGTTGGGCCAGTCCCGTCTCGTTTCAAAGCAAATACCCTTGGACGTACCCAGTCAAGTGGTATGTGGTTTGAAGGCTTGTCCTACACCAGAGCTCGGCGGGAGGTTGGTCCCGGATCATTGCACGCGTCAGACACGTGATGTGACAATTGTGTATGTGCCTGATCCGTCTCCACCTTGGTTATGCTCCGCTCAGCCATGTTACAGCAGTTGCCTTCGCAGAGCCAGCTCCGAGAAACAAATCCGGTACAGGCTTGCACGGCACAATGGTGGACATTCCTGACCATACTCATGCAGGTCCTCACCGCATCCGTCCGCGACGTCAGATTCTTCGCAGCGCTCTTAAAGGGCATCAACTTTTCAAACGTGAGTTCCGCGTCCGATTAATGAGTATATCGGTTGCCAGCATGTGATTCGAATATTCGTCATTGCCCATTGCAATAGCGTGCATCCGTTACCCTTACCGCCGACACCACGTTGGGCATGACTGTTACCGTAGAAGAAGCCCATTGCTTACTTGGTATGTACCCCGGGCGACCAGCCTCCGTGCTGCTGCACGGCCGCATCAATCGTCCTTATTCATTCAGTTATCTTTCCAATTAACCCGCCGTCACCCGATTTTTGCAGCAACTTCCTATATCTATCGAGATCACTTTGACGAATGGAATTATTCCCCCAACCACTCTCGCCACGAAAACTCACAGCAGACACAGCAGACACCTGACCGTGATCCAGATTCGACATCGTTCGAGATACCGCTTGGCACGCTCATCGAGTGCCTCGGCATCTTCGGGACGGCAAACATGTCCTCCCATTCGAGCGCTCCCAAGCCAAGGAAATGGCGCAAGGAGGAGGACATGTATGACGAAGAGCGCGGTGATGCAAAAGGAAAAGGGCGAGCTGCACCACCCGACAACCGACACCAAGGCAATCCAACACACGGGCTTGAGCATTTTTGGGGGGGAGGGAACGAAAAAAGGACCAGCGTGCGGCTTTCGTACGCCGGGCCTGGTTACCCCTTGACGTTACTACTGTAAGTATGCTTCGCCTTTCGTTCTCTCTCCATTTTCTCCGCCTCTTGCCTCCGTTTTCCGACTTTACATTCATCCGACACGGTCCCGTCCGTTCACGGATCGATCCGCCGATGTAATGACGACCTTTCTCCGTGTTAATAGCGCCGAGGATTCTTTGGGGCCCACGACGACATGCGAAATCACGACGTTCGACCCGGAGCCCAATATAGAACTTCCTTTTAACGCCGATCAAACGTGAGTGTCCATCGCTCGTGCGCTCTGCGTGACTGACGACGCACATACACCCTCATGCGTCCTTGGTTCATCTGCTCTATTTGTCAAACGAGGTAGTGAGTTGAAGATCATATTCAAGGTCAGCAACATGACGATTTCCTGCGCGTGCTCCCGAGGCAAAGGCATTGAACTGATTTATGATTCAATTATTGATTTTGATTTACCCACCCCACACGTTACGGCGCACAGTCCTCATCATGGCTCCGAGACGCATTGTCTGAACTTGACCCTTCCTGTGAGAAAATCACTTTTATCAGCAATCCGGCCGCGGAGGTTGCGAAAAGTGCTGGACAACGACAGGGGAGTGCCGCAGGCACGTCAAGCACTTCGAAGCCTCTCTTCCGTATCAAAGCTTCCGGTGACTTTGGGAGCACCGAGGTGTGTACGACTTCCATCGTGTTTGACAATGCCCCGGTGGTATTTCCATGGCGATTCGGAGAAACGTGGCCTGATCTTTGACGTGGGGTTGCATAGATGGATTACCCGAATGATAGGGAGGTATTAGAGACCTTCGAATGTTTGCGACCTGTATCAGTCAGGTAAGACGACGTGCTTCGTCGCGGTGTCTATTCTCACTCGAAAAATGTGGGTCGATTCACGTAGCTATCGTTTCGCGCACATCCTGCACACCATTCGCGCGCTCCAAAGTTCGACCAAGACTTCGTTGCGGATTGAAACGGAAGGATTACTTAGTTTGCAGTTTCTGGTCCCTGTCCCAAAAGCCAAGGGAGGCGGGTCGTCGGATTCGTTCATAGAGTTTCGGGTGTGTACGCCAGATGTTTCAACGGAAGTATTCTCACATGACTATCTAGTGTATGGCATTGGACGACGAAGTTGCGTGACCAGGTTCTTGGACCTTCCTCTCCAATGCCATCAGGCTTTTCACGTGTCACACGACAGGGCCCACCACAGCCATGTCTTGACGGAAGGGGGGGGGGATCTTAACTTGGATTGTCGCCCAGCAGACAGTGGATAATGCGGGAAACTCTAAGGTATGTATCAAAGCGACTGAAGGACAACAAGATGATCAAAACAGGCCGTCGAAATATGCTGTTGTGCTATCCTTGGAAGAGGGTGGGACAGGTGCAGTTGATGGGGGCACTCTGCGAGCAGGTGGAAGGTAGTCAGCGACGATCGAGTCAAAGGAGCTTGGTGTTGAAGATGCTGTTGAGGTGAATGAGTATGTGTCATTGATAGTGGAGGAAGTAACTTGCCATGTGGTGGCCTTGACTTGGTTGCAAGCCCCGACACAATTAGTTGGCGGATAGCATCGCCGTCCAAAGGCTGGCAGTACGTGATTCCTAAGTAGGTCTTTGGAAGTGAAAACGCGAGACACACCTTGGCAGGTGCCTCTGCCTTTACGGATGCAGCTGTTGCTGTCTCCTTCTGTGGAGGTTTGTAGGTACCAAGGGGATTCGAGGCCCTCCCGAGGTACGCAAGGACATCACCTTTGGTCAGCATGCCTCGAACACCTGTTCCCTTGATGACCTGTGCGTCGGTGACACCACCCTCAATGAGCAAACGGATGACGGAGGGCATTAAATGCTTGGAGTGCGTTGGATGATGGGAGCGTGTCTTTGGCTCTTGGGCAGGTTCAGGTGTCTGGGACGCAGGGGGCGGTGAAGGAGTAGCAACAGAGGTCTCGGGTGTGGGTGCAGGTGCTGACTTGGGCTCCTCCTTTGGTGCTTCGAGGTTGGATATGTCGTCACCCTCCTCTGCGAGAAGCGCAATCACTCTTCCGACAGACACATTTTTAGTGCCGTCTGGGACCTGAGCAGGCGTAAGGGGACGCACGAGCGTGACTGCGTTCAACAGACGTACCAAAATCTTGCCCAGCACGCCGTCTTCCGGTGCCTCTACGTCGATCGTTGCCTTGTCCGTTTCCTGAAACGGGTGAGTGGACTGAGCAGGGTCTGCACGGCGCGACACGCACGATTTCGAGCAAGACCTCGCCAACGGAGAAGGATTCTCCGTCTCTTTTTTTCCAGGAGGAGATGCCGCCCTCGGTCATCGTGGGCGACATGGCTGGCATCTCAAGGTTGGTAATCGCACGACGGACGGTGGACTGGTGGAGGCCTTTACATGTCACTATGGTGTGAGCGCGACGTTGCGGAAAGAAAGCAACAGACTTACATCTGCGAGAGAACGTCCGGACGACGTGGGCAGTTGACATTGCGTGGTGACCGACTCTCAACGTTCAGCCGTGCCCGAAAGTCGACCCCCCAAAGCGACCCCCCGGAATGACACCCCCGCAATGCATCGACCCCCCTCCAAGCTCCAAGTCCACTGCCCCTGCGTCCTCCTACCAAGCACCGAAGACACCGGCCAACTCCAGGAAATCGTGAGCGCGTCGCGGCGGCGTTGACGACGAACCATTCCGATTTGACATTACAACGCTCTCGGTCTCGCTTCACAGCCTAGCAGCAACGACTCGAACGCCAGCATGTCCTCAGAGTTGACAGAGTCTGTCGTAGCAGAACGCGTGGCACAGCTCGAGTAAGCCGTATCGTTCATCACATCGAGGCTTCCGGCCGCTAACGACTGCGCAGCGCGATCGTACAGCGAAGAAATGCGCTCCTCCATGAGATGTACTACCTGATTCAACAGAAACACAACGTCGGCGTTTTCCTCACTCTGGACGCAATCGGCCCTGGGAATGATGGCGAGAACGAGGGTTTGAAACAGTTTTTGGACAGGTTTGATCTTAGCAAGAAGTAGGTGTCGTCCTTCGTTTCGTTCCACCCTTCGACCGATGATGTTGGTCTCGTGTGCCGAGATACACTATCCTAACTTTGATCTTGGCAGCCAGGAATCAGGTATGATATCCAATCTGTCGGACGGCGAGCTTTCCGTCCCGTTTCCTTCCGAAAAAGTCACAGAGGAGCCAGAGGAACCAGCCGCACCTGAGCTTGACTCTCCGATGTCCGAACCACCAGCGTCACCTGCACGTACCAAATCACCCGTCCAGAAAGAAGAGGATGAGGAAACCGAGATTAACGACGTCATGGAGGTTGCTGAGGTTGCTTCAGAAGTCGAAGTCGAGGTACCCGTGTCACCTCGACCCACCCCGTCCGCCGAGCAACCCAGAGAGGCTCAAGAGGAGGAGGAGGAAGAAGCAGAAGCAGAAGCAGAAGCAGAAGAAGAGGTGGAGGAGGAGGAGGAACAGACGTTGCCCACTGACCAACGCATCAGCGTGCCTCCATCGCCTCGTCCGCCATCTCGTCCTGCATCATTGGCCACATCGCATCATAGTCCCACAGTATCACGACACAGTTCACGGTTCCGCTCTCCACCCGTACCACCACAACCCCCTGAGCGCGTCAGCGTCCAGCCCGTCACCGAGGCAGCGGAGGTGGACATATCGGTACCTATGGACGGCATTTGTGAAGAGTCTCCTCAGTTAATGCTCCCATCTTCTTCACCGGCATTTGCGACAGCGGAGATCCAAGCCCAGAGCGAGGACACCTCTGCTGATATCGTGTCCGGGGCCGCTCCCTCACCTTCGCCTGTACAAGAAGCTGTTCCCCGTTCGATGGTCATCCACACCGCCGTCGATGTCGCATCCATCCAACCGTCCCTCCTTATTCCCACGCCAACATCTCCCGCCCCTGCGCTGCCTGATTTTAGCTTCGAAGAGACCGATGGTGAAAATCTAGAAGAACCTTTACAAGCGACTGTCACACCGGAGATTCAACAACACCATTTCAATCCCAACTATAACCTCCCACCTCTTAAAGCTCTTCCACCCGAGTATCTTCGAAAGGGTAAATCGTCGAAGCAGAAAAAGAAAGATAAAGACAAGACGGACACGAAAGCAGGTAAAGAGGAGTGGGCACCACTTGGATTTGCCAAGTGGGGTGCGATCATCCGTGCAAATCCGATTTATAAAAAGGTCTCGAGGGCAACCAAGTGTTTGAGCACAAAAGATTGGAGTGTATGCGTATTTCCTCTCTTTTTATTGTTGAACATTTGTGATTTTATGCAGGTCGCGATTATGGAGCTGAGGCTTATGCGCACGCTGGAGCGCGTCGAAGCGCTCGAAAATGTGGCAAAGTGGAGCTATAGGCAGCCAAAAAAGCAGCGAAATCTGGGAGGGATGACGAAGACGCATTGGGATTATCTGTTGGATGAGATGGTACGTATCGTCACACGTTTCTCTTGCGCTTTCATATTCTGCTCTCGTCGGCTTCGATTGTCCTTCATATAAATAAAACGACGAGGCTCATACTATCCACCAACGATAGAAATGGATGCGGGTCGACTTCCGGGAGGAACGCAAATGGAAATACGCTCTTGCATTTCACATCTCCACTGCCGTGCTCGAATGGCACGAAGCCCAGACTCGCGAAGAACGCGTTAAGCTGGGCATCTGTATGCACTGGAAGCCACCGCGTACGACCGACTCCGCCCCGAGTCCCTCGCAGCCACGGCGACAACAACAGGACATGGAAGTGGATAATGAAGAAGCCGCAGGTGAAGTGTGTGACAAGGAGCACGCGTATAGTGATCAAGAGTCTGGAGACGAGGACGATGAAGCGGAAGCGGAACAAAGGGAGATCGTTGATGCCTTGGAGACGAGGAATGCCCTTGAAGAAGCTTTGGAGGAGAGCGGGTCGGGATCAGGGTCGGGAGAGTCAGGGGAGAGTAGTCAGAGGCAAAGCACGGGCCCTGATGGTGTTCTGAGGCCGAAAGTGGAGGACGTGGAAGATCTGTTGGCGTTGGGGAATGTGGGTGGCGCGTGGCAGAGGGATGTAGATGTGATGGACGTCGATGGCGTTCAGCCTGGCGAGGGTGAGAGAGATAAAGCTGCAGATGATGATGTTGCGAGGACGCAGACGACGAAGACGGAGGTGGTTGATCTCGCGGGGCTCAAACCAGACTCGAGCGATCCAATTCTGGGTTCGCAAACAACCTCGGAATCTCAAACCAGCACACTTACAGTACCCTGCTCAAGCAAGTCGAGGCCGAAGTCGAATTTGTATGCACCCCTCAGAGAGCGGATCGCATACTCTGACGACAGCAAACTGTTCGTGGACAACGACGATCTCGATCTTATTAAAGCACTCTCAGACCTCACTACCAAAGATTCTTCACCGCCTGCTCTTGATCTCGAAGCCGCATGTTCTCTCGACCTCTCCGACCTGTTTCCCGATCTTCAGGTCCTCGGCATGCTCGACGTTGCATCTTCCGAGCCGAAGAAGAAGTCCGACAAGAAGTCGGAACGGGATGACAACAGACGCGTTGACGACACTGGGTACACGAAGATAGCGCCCATGGGGAGATTTATGCTGTGTAAACCGACATTACTCAGCGCTCTGCAACCCGTGAGGCGGTGGAAGAACGGGAAGTGGCTGCCTCCAGAGGAGCCTGCCGTCACGGAGGCGGATGGTTTGTCGAGTAAGATTACCGACGAGCAACTTTCTGGTGAGTTTGGACTTTAATAATCGAGCGCGTCATACAGCTCTCGTCTTACCGGTTCGTTTCTTTTGAAGAACTCTTCGACGGGGTGAAACCACCGACTATGGGAGGTATTCCCCATCCTCCGAAGGACAATAAAAAGCGGTTCGACCATGCATGGAGCCCGTCAGAAGATGCCCTTCTCAAATCTTTCGTTGAAAAGTACCCTTCCAATTGGAACCTCGTCGCTGATTCTTTCAACTCGGCACGTGTGACGATCTCGATTGATAGGCGGACGCCTTGGGAGTGCTTTGAACGTTGGAACTCCACGCCCGGTGGGAAGCCGAGTAGCATTCCCGGCCACGTAGACGTGGCTTCTCCTGCGGGTGTCGATGGGACGCCGCCCCCTGCTACGCCTTCTACGTCTACGCCGCAGACCCAGATGACGACGAGAGGTGTGAAGCGCCTCGCGAGCATTAATATCGCACAGGGTCATGCAGGCAGTGCGGGTGCGACGGGTGTGACTGTGTCCTCAGACACAATCAAGAGACGGAGACACTCACTTATGCATGAAACGATACGAAAGACCGCAAAGAAAAGGGAGGCGGCGCAGAAGGCTGCAAGTAGTGCGTTTCTTCTTGTGGTAACTTGTCTGTGAATCACCGCTAAAGGACATGCAGTGAACCAGAGGAAACCTCCAAATGTCCATGACACTCATGGCCAGTATAGTAAAATGCCGAAGCTCACTCCTGCTGAGCTCAGCCGGATGAAAGCAGAGAAAGAGTCGAGGGATCAGCAGGAAATGTTGATGGCGCGACGAAGGCATGAAGAGCTTGCGAGACAACAGTTACTACGTGCACAGGTTGTCCGTTTCTCGATCTCGATATGGTTGCATTGATTACTCACCGATAGTCTCTGCAGCAAGCACCAGTCGCGGCAACCGCTTCTACCCAACAGCAGCAGCAGCAGCAGCAACAGCAACAGTCGCAACAGCCACAACAGCCACAACAGCCACAACCGCCACAACCACAGCAACAGCAGCAGCAGACCGGCAATGGTGCCTCTCGACCAGCTACCCAAGCTACCCAAGCCACTCCCCAGATCCGAGCACAATCTGCGGTCCCTCAGGTCCCTCAAGTCAACATCTCCCAGCAACAGCGAATGCCGACACCAATGTCAGCTGCGGCGGTGCGCATGTCACCACAGCAGATGCTTCAGGTTCAGGCGGCGCAAGCGCGTGTGATCACGGCTGCTGCCCAGTCGCAGGCGCAAGTTCATCTACAAGCTCAGGTACAGATCCAAGGGCAGGCACAAGGTACACCTCAGGCTGCTCTCAGTAGTTTACCTACTGGTGCGCACCTCTCGCCACCGTACCATTCCCGGGCAGCAACGTCTTCGCCAGGTATCGGTGTGACACAGCAAGCTTCTCCCCCTCGGACAGCTGTCACTCCTTCGAATGCAAACGCTGCTGTAGCCGTCTCTCCACGCCCACCGTCTGCCCAGCCCCAACCACCGATGCCATCACCGCAGATCCCCGGGAGTGCGATGCCCCGCCCAACAAGCAGTATCGCAGCGCATTATCTGCCAGTAGTGTCCCCTCTTACGCATTTCACGCAGGAACGGATGGACCAGGCGTTGAGGCATTCGTCACATATCCAGGTGAGTGTGTGGATGTGAATGAAGCAATTCTTTACTGACACGGCCTTGGTTTTTGCCCTGTGGCAGCGGACGACGATGGCGCAGGCACAGCAGGGAGGACAGTACCCTTCACAGAGCTAGTTGTGTATGTTGTTGGTGGGCTACGGGATGTACTTGCGCGTTCAATTTTTTTTTCTCTTTCACGTATTCCACACGTTTCGCCTTCTTTCCCAAATCATCGAGTGTGAGGTGGTAGATGACTCCGACATGGGACGTTCACGCTGCTCACTTCTCCACAGGTTATCAGCTTGACCGCTAGGTAACGAGAAAAATGCACAAAGGTGATTTCGATGATGTTTGGTCGAGGTCAGCCGCGCAGTGAGGAGGCTGGCGTCATTTAGATGGAATGGCGTTTGGATTTGCCAATGCATCTCACTGTCGCCCAGGTAAGACTGACGAGGTGGCTAGTCCGAACCTCAATCTCATGTATAAGGCTAGCCGGCATCGTACACTCGTCTTCAGTTCCTTCTCTGCTTCCTTCTCCCGTCTGCTCTCCCACCGGCGCTTTCCTTTCTTATTGCTATCTCCTTGCTTTCCAAATGGCTGCCTCCCTCGGGAATGCAATGGCATCGAGTGCTTCCGCATCGGCATGTGTCACGGGCCACTGTGTTGGTCTCCAGATGCCATCGCCGAGCGATGTTGACCAGGTCCCGCTCGTCTCCTGCTCACTAGACGTCGGATCCACGACCTTCACCGACGCGCACGACACTTTGTTCCCTCTGGATTCCGCTGCCTCCAGCTCGGATGGTGACTGGAACTACATGGCCAGCCATGACGTTCAGACGTTTGGCACGGTGAAACTGAAAGCCGGATTCGTTCTGTTGTGCCAGATGGTCGCTGTCCTTATCGTTCAAGTCGCCGTCGTCGCGGCGGATGTCGTCTCGCTCAGGCATCGCATCGTCGCTGTCGAAGGCACGCAGTCACTCTCGTTGGTCCATGAAGAAGAAACCGCAGCGCTCGCACGACAGATCAGCGAACTGCGCGAACGCGTAGCATCTCAGGAAGATCGTATCGCCTGTCTGGAACGCTCGCAGCGCGCGGAGACGGTGTCGTACAGGAAGACGATCCAGGAACTCACCCCCAAGATTGACGACGACAAGAAGGGCCGTGACGACGCCATCGAGAATCTTTGCCAGTCCTTCAAGAACTTGCAGCGATCGATGGAATGCCAGGCGGCGAGGATCACTGGGATCAAGGCGGACGCTGCGCGCAAGATTGCTCTTCTCCAGTCAGAACTGTCGAGCGTTCAGGCAGAGCTTGCCGCGATCAAGATGGTAGGCGCGCCAGCGAATGCCGCATCTTCCGACCAGACTGCAAAGGAAGCCCAGAAGATACGGATTCTCGAAAGTGTCGCGCAGCGAATAGGGGACTCGGATGCAGAGATGACACAAGGTAATGGGTTGTCCTGCCAATGTTCATGGTCGTTGGTTAACGTGACGCCCACGCGCGGAAATAGAGGGTCTGTGCCCTCTGCTTCATGTGGTCACGCGAAGCTTAACACGCGTTACAGTCTTACAAGATATGCCCGCAGCTTCGCCTTCATCTGGTGGTTCGACAATCACACCTCCAAACTATAGTACTAGTAAGTGACGTGTCGTCTTGGTCACTGTCTTGCTTGGGCTGACATTGCATACCGTCGGCAAAACCGAAGAAACGACGGCGAAGAACCTCGAGATCACCAAGGACCTTACCACTGCTTGCACGAATACCCAGCCTAGCGCTAAGAAAATACCCGCGATATCCATGATACCCATTGACATAACCCCTATACCCATCATACCCATACCCATGGAATGCCTGATACCCGCAAAGGGCAGTGGTAAGGAAAACAAACTATCCAATAGCTCAACGACGACGCTCCAAGATACCAAGCCCTTCCAGCTAGCTATTGGACGGTACCCGGACGTCAGCGACAAGCCCCCTACGGCGAGCCTTAAGAAGGCCCAGCCTAATGCTGGATTACCTTCCAAGGTCTCCGCGGTACTGAAGCCTCGCAGCTCGATGCTCCCAGCACCGCGGAAATATCGATACCCTAGCATTCCTCAGTTTGATGCTGTTGCTGATGGTGGTTCATTTGACGGTACGCATCGACCATGTTGTAGTGACTAATGCTTACCGGTTTCGCGTTGCTTCACAGATGTCAAGACAGCTGCCAACCGTCCACCCGGGGGGTCTGAGACCCGGACGGGACAGCCGAAGACTGCCAAATTAGCTCCCATCGTTACATCTCGATCTCTTTCGGAATCTGCACGTGAGTAACTTGTTATGCATCGTGTTAGTTTTTGGCTGACGTGTGCTAGTATCGAGGCTAGTTGAGAGGGAACCTTCCACTGTGTTGCCCACATCGTCTTCCCTCACTACACTCGATGCCGCATTACAGGCGATGCAGCTGGATGGCGACGACCTTTTGGCGCCCTTGCCAGCGCTCAGCTGCTTGAATGATGACCTGAGTTTCTCGGTAGTAACACTAACTCCTATGATGACGAGTGCGTTGGACAGATACTCACATAATACATTCCGCGTACTAACAGCATCTTTCAGAAACGAAACGAAACTGTGACGACAAGTATGAAAGTATTCATGTGCCCCCCAAGCAAAGGAAAGTAGATGTCAAATCCTCGAAGAGTCCTCTGAAATCCACATGTGAGTGTTTCATTACTTTTCCTCACTCGTACTGACAAGTGCCAGCAGCTGAGAACGTGGTCTCATTGCCCGCATCATCATCGCTGACGGCTCTTGATGAGGCGTTACAAGGTGAAGGCGATATATTGACGTTTCTACCCGGACCGGACTATCCCAGTGTGGACTTCAGCTTCACGCCGGTAACACCCGTCTTCCCAAGTGCGTTGATCCTTACTTCCGCTGTACTGCATTGACGATGACATCTCAGAGACGAGACTCCATTGCAAGCGCGAAAGCGTCTATGTGTCCCCCATGAAGACGTCGACTGTCAAACCCTCGCGAAGACTGTAGATCAAGTTGTCGGTCGCTTGGGTAGATCTCCACAATGATGGTCTTCTTTCCGCGAGGAGCCACTTTCCGTTCGAAGGGGCAGACATAAATGAATAATAGGTGTGAGTGGATGGTAGGCCTAGCTAAATGGTAGACGTCGATGCCGAATGGTTGCGCCATGCAAGGGCCGGCGTTAACGCGGTTGTTCGGCATGTGCTATCATTCAACTGAGCCTATGATTCAGTCATGCCTATCCTCTATTGTGCCTCAGGCTGCTCGCATGGCCTACTCTTTATCTATGCCTACCTTTTACCTATGCCTACCAATCATCTGTTCATACCTTTACGCTCGCCGTCCTTTCTGCAGTGGGCCGTGCCGTGGACGGTTTTCCGACGTGGTAGGAGTTGCATTGTCTACGAATTGAAGCGCCGATATCGGAGTTTGAAGTTGGGTGGACCCCTCCCCCGCAGGTTTGCAGTGTACTTTGATTGACTGCTCCAGGCTGGTGGTTTCGCTCCGGCCTACGTGTTTTTTTACCCCTCGACAGCGCGCTCCTCATCCAAAACGGCGTCGGCTGGTGGAAGCGTCAATCGACGCCCGGAGTCTTCAGCCAGGTCCTCGGCGATGGATAATCCTCCAAACGCCAACATACACACCATCGTAAAGGCTCAAATTGTCTTCCTCCTGTCAACACTCACGGAGGACAATTTCGAGAGGAACCAGCTCGAAATACGTTCCGTATGTCTACTCCTCTCTATCATCCAATTTTCTGCTCAGACCCCCTCGTGCCGCGCGACGCAGCTTTCGGAGCAGCACGGTCTTGACACCTACCTCCATTTCATCCGTCGCCTCATCGTCCACTCCCAAGGCCGTCTCGCCTTGGCTGCCCCTCCATCTGCGTTTGACACCTCTACTGCCTTGACCTTCCGTCTGCTTGTCCAGGAAACTCAACGTCTCGCTCGTGACCCTTTTCTTGCAGACCGATTCCGTGACGGCATAGACAAGGGCGAAGGGGACGCTTTCAGGCATTTTGATCTACTCCGATTTGTAGATCGTGTCTCTCTCCGGCCGCTTGAGAGACTCGTCCTAGCTTCGTCCATTGTCGCTGGTTCCACCCGCAAAGAGCTGGCTACGCAGGCTACTACCCTCATCCGTGTCGACTTTGAGAACGCCGTACTTTCTCTCTGCCAACATCCCTCGTTCGACCACGCCGATCTCTCCCCTCAGCAGATTGCAAAACTCATGTCAAACCTGCTGTCCGACTCCAACTCGGAAACACCCGTGTTGGATGCCACACAGCGTCAGGCCCTCATCGCGGCCGCACAGGCCAAGTATGGACCGGAGATAGTTGCCCCTATCTTACAACGTATCTTCCCCACATTAAGGTATGCTGCATGACGCGTGCTCTTCTTATCTCTGGACATGACTAATACTATGGGTCCCCTCACGCAGCCTTCCTCCTGGTGCATCCCTCGTCCAGACCCTGATTCAGCTGGGCCCTGAGATTACAAGCGATGCAGATACAGTTCGCGCGCTCCTTCTTCGATTCGGCATTTCTGATGCCAATCCGCCACGGGATGCCCAAGTTGTCGAGGTCATATCAAGTTTGGCTCGGCTTGCTGCGGAAGGTACAACCCTGTGTGACGTCGGGGCGTTGGTGAGGGCTTTGGGTAGTTTCGTAAGTTCCAACTTTAGGAGCATGGCATCCGTTGTTGTTGACACGTTTTGCAGCATGTCAACCTTAACTGGGCCAACGTCATCAAGTCCTTCGACTGGCTTGATCGACACGGGGTCGATACTGCCACGCTGAAGTTGTTGATCGCCATCCTCCTCAATTGTCCTCGGGATGCCGATCCTCATGCGGTAACTGGGTTCTGGGGAATATGGAAAAATTCGTTATACCAACTCAAGCTTCTCGACGCCCTCTTATCCTTGCCTGCGGACACTTTTAACTTTGTGTCCTTGCCCGGTCACAGGATTGTCACAGTAGAGGACGTGGCGTCCGCGAGTCCTACGATTAAGTCGTTGGCCGCCAACGTCCAGGGGCACACATGGAACTCTCTTGATCTTTTCGAGGTTCTAGTACGACTTTCCGATTCGGACAATGTCGACATCCGAAATTGCGTACGTGATATGCTGGATAAGGCCTTAAAGATAAGCGCAGAGTTGGTTCATATGGGTTTACTTCAGGTTCCGGTATGTCGTTGGTTTTCATTTGCTTTAACGTTGTTTAACGCCTATCATAGGATCAGAATTGGGGTGACATTCGTCTCGAGTATTCTCGCAAGTTGCTGGCTATGTTTCTGGCCGGCCACCCGAATCATCAGCTTGTTTTCATGCGGTTGTGGCAAATCGACCCTGCATATCTTCTTGGTGCTTTTCGTGACTTCTACGATGAGAGCCCCCTCAACATCACTCGGATTCTGGATGTTGCGCAAGACCTCAAGGTGAGGGGTCGTAATCTTTACGCCCAGATCCCCACCTAACTTGTTATAGATCCTGGAAAATCTCTTGGACTCGCGGCCTTTTACGTTCGCTCTTGACGTCGCCGCACTGGCTTCTCGCCGAGAGTACTTGAACCTTGACAAGTGGCTTGCTGACAATGTCACTGCACACGGTGCCGAGTTCCTCCGCTCGATGATCCATTTCCTAGAAGTCAAGATGGAGAGCGAAAAAGTCTCCAGAATGTCCGATCCTGCAGTGGATGGTCGCACTATGCCTCTCAGCCCACAGACTATCGCCATCTTCCTTCGCACCCTTCGAAATAAGTCCGTGATTTTATTTCCGTATTTGAAATTTACTAATATGAACATCCTCATGCAGCTCCGCCAAAATGCCTCGCGAGGACATAGACTATTGCCTTGAAGTCCGTAACGTTTGTCTGCAGATCCACCCGCGTCTCATGAATCTCATCCCCGGTGCCGACACCGAACCTGGCTTTGCCGTCGTCAACTACTCGGCTGAGATTGAGGCCGAAGTTGATGCTATATACAAGGAAATGTACGACGAGCAAACGACCATTGACGAAGTTATTGCCCTTCTCCAACGCAGCAAAGCTTCATCGGACCCTAGAGATCACGAAATCTTCTCTTGCATGCTCCATTTCTTATTCGACGAATACAAGTTCTTCCAGTCCTACTACCCCGCTCGCGAACTCGCTATGACCGGCTACCTCTTCGGCTCGATCATTCAATACGAATTAGTCGATCTCGTTCCGTTCGGGATAGCGCTACGTTATGTCGTCGACGCCCTGAGCTGCCCTCCCGAGACAAACTTGTTCAAGTTTGGACTGCAAGCTCTGGCCCGATTTGAGAGTCGTCTTTCGGAATGGAATCCACTTTGTCAGGCTTTGTCGGGTATACCGAATCTTATGGAAGCTCGTCCGGACCTTGCGGCAACTATCCACCGGGAGATTGCTGGTGGAGATGGATCGAATGGGGACATGAGGGCTCTCGCAGCTAATCCAACCCCGGTGTTCACTGCCATCCAGCCAGACAAGATGGACGCCGAAATTGTCAAGCCGGCCGAGGAATTATCCGACAAGGTTCTGTTCATCGTGAACAACCTTGCACCCAGCAACTTCGACACAAAACTTACGGAGATGCAGGACCACTTTGATGATACTTACGCAAGGTGGTTTGCCAATTATTTTGTTGACCAGCGGATCAGCGCGGAGCCCAACAACCATCAACTTTACCTTCGTTTTTTGGACGCTCTCGAAAAGCCAAGAATGGATAAGCTTATCCTCCAGGAGACATTCATCAAGTCTGCCGCGATGCTCAACAGCGAAAAAACAATGCAGGTCACGTCTGAGCGGGCAATCTTGAAGAACCTCGGCTCCTGGCTCGGGACTATCACGCTCGCGAAGGACAAGCCCATCCGCCACAAAAATCTTTCCTTCAAAGATATCCTCGTTGAAGGTTTCGAAAGTGGACGGTTAATTGTTGCCATCCCGTTTGTGTGCAAGACTCTTGAGCCTTGTGCGAAATCCAAGGTGTTCAAGCCCCCGAACCCATGGCTCATGGCCGTCATCGCACTTCTTGCGGAGCTCTACCACTTTGCCGATCTCAAGCTGAACTTGAAGTTCGAGATCGAGGTGTTATGCAAAGGTCTCGACATTGATCTGGACACGGTCGAAGCGACCACGATTCTGAGAAGTCGACCCACGGCCGATGCTTCAACCCCCGCACATGGTCTTCCTGACTATGTCAATGACATGGATTCATTGTCAATGAACGGGTTTGATCGCGGGAGAGTCCAGGGCGAAGGGCAAGTCATGTCCCTCGGCTCCGCCGCTCCCACGGAGGCCCAGAGGGTGATCGGGGCGCACATCGAGTCGATTTTGGCCGGATTGGCGTCGAGTGTCATCATCAGTCCCCAGCTTGCGCCGTTGCACGTCAACCACTCATTCAAGAGAGCTGTCCAGTTGGCAGTAGACCGCTCGGTTCGCGAGGTATGCGTGGTGTCCTGTAGTGGAAGCTTCATTTGTCAACTGCCTTCTCCTCTAGATCATCGTCCCGGTTGTCGAACGCTCGGTCACGATCGCAGGCATTTCTACCCGGGAGCTTGTCACGAAGGACTTTGCTATGGAGCCCAGCGAGGACAAGTTGCGCAAGGCTGGCCATCTGATGGCCCAGAAGCTCGCTGGCAGCCTCGCGCTGGTGACCTGCAAGGAACCCCTCAAAAGCAATCTCGGTGGACACCTTCGCACGACCCTTGTTGACCACGGTTTCAATGAACAAGTGATTTCTGAGCAGGTTCTTTCCATTCTTGTGGCCGACAACGTGGAAGTCGCTTGTTCTGCCATCGAGAAAGCTGCAATGGAACGTGCGGTGGCGGATGTTGATGAAGCGTTTGCGACATCATATGAAGCTCGCCGAAGGCACAGAGAGCTTCGCAGTGGCCAGGCATTTTGGGATCCCTCCGCTCCTCCCACCAACTTCTCGGTGGTTCTCCCTGATCCTTTGCGCATCAAGGCTACAGGTCTGCAGCCTCATCAAGTTGCTGTATACGAAGATTTCTGTGAGTAGTATGTGAACTGTTTTGCTATATTACTGAGGTGTGATCACAGCTCTCGACCCCAAGCGGCGACTCTCTACTATGAGCCGACCTGGCTCGGCGGTGGCATATTCGCG
>JBBPOB010000278.1:0-20357 GCA_038091275.1 Tylopilus subfusipes
GCAGTCGCATGGCGGTCTGGTTTCCCAATTTCTTGTTATCCGGGCGCTCCTGAACTACAGTCTCGCCGCTTGTTACAGATACGGTCTCGCCCACGTTAAAAGTGCCAAACGGTTCGCCCGCTCTCGGATGTTCGGGACTCGTGATGAACATGTCGGAACTAACGGACTCAGAACCGTCCTCGGACAGTCTGCGACGGATCAGATAGCAATCGACAATGTGACAGTGTACCTCACTCGTCGTCGTCCTTTGGTTGGGTTATGATACTGATTCGGGGAGGGGTTGTTGATATTGTTGCAGATACATCCTTTGGATCCTTGATATCTGCGAGAGGGATTGGTGCTTCATCGTCATCGTCATCGAGGTCACTGTCGCTTTCATAGCCATTATCATCCGCCTTAACGTGACTTGGAACGTCGTTGGCATCTGTGATGTCGCTCAGCGACGGGTCGTCGGGGCTGATGTCCGAGCCCAATACTGGATGCCCTTGAATGCGACGACTATGCTTTCATGGAAGAATCACCTACAGTCTTGAAAGTATTTTGAGCTCTTGGCTAGAAGGACGTTATTCGCGCAGAGAGCACGAGGCTTTGTGATTCGATGGGATGATTTTGATCTCGCCGAAAACAGATGGAACTGGTGTTGATGAGCTCTTTTCCAAGGAGAGACTTTCTCAAAAACTCTTCAATGCGCTCTTGCTTAGTTGGGTCTGCCAGTGACATGGTGGGTGTTGGAAGAGGGTGGATGACGGTATGCTGACTCACGCACGTCTTTTGTTGTGGTCCATCATGCATCATGCATCAAGCCTCGTGTTCAGTGGCACAGGGGACGATCTTCGATATACCGTCAAAGAACTGCTCCGTGCCACGCAGTGTACAGGGTGCCCTTTGAAACTCAGAAAGGAGAATTTCATAAAGATCATCAATCTCGGGA
Source organism: Tylopilus subfusipes (assembly GCA_038091275.1). Taxonomy (NCBI): domain Eukaryota; kingdom Fungi; phylum Basidiomycota; class Agaricomycetes; order Boletales; family Boletaceae; genus Tylopilus; species Tylopilus subfusipes. The sequence goes on from JBBPOB010000278.1 coordinate 932, forward strand.
GGAGTGAACATCTGATTCTGATCCACGATAACACGACATGCAGCACTCACAGAGGCGACCCTGGGTTCACGGACTCTGAATCGTACATGATGCCGTGCAGGTCCCAGGGGATCCCGGTTCTTCAAGGCAGTCAAGGGGATTTATGAAGATGGTCGACACCCAAAGCAATGCATGTCTCCGATGCTCGGCCGTGCCATTCTTTCAACATGTTGGACTTCCATGGTGAAGAGAGTCAATATTTCGAAGGATGGGGGAGAAGACCGAGTTTGTTGGTGATCGCTGGTTGCTTCTTTGATTCATTCTGAGACAATTGTGCCCGAATCAGTCCTTATCTAAGCTTAGGTCAGCGATTCCAAAGGGAAAAACAACCCCTGACTGAAAAGCTGACGCCAAATGTTCGTGTCGGGTTCCATGTTTCATGGTCGCACGAGATGTATCGAAAGGACGAAGTGGGTGAAAGTAACCTACCTCATTTTTTCGGTTTTTTCTAGTGGTGCGCAGCTGGTACTAGTGAACGTTCAACAAGTTACTTCTCCGTTTTCCGCGAGATGGAGAAGCTATAAGACTAAACAAGAGCGCTCAGTCGTTTGCGGGGCAGACGGACTCGCTGATATTCACCTAAACAAGAGCGCTATGTACGGGTAAGCATGAGTTCGGGACGATCTATGTGGAGATGCTCACCTCAGTCGTTTGCGGGGCAGACGGACTGAGGTGACAACTGCGAACGGGGCGGTTAAGTACTCGTAGGTACAAACTAACTAACTAACGGGGTAAACGAAGAATGTAGGGACAATTGAATAGAAACAGAATGTATCGTATCCGAGAGAGCGCGTAAGTAATCTGAGACGTCGGGCTGTGTGCGCGTCGTGTGGTACATCGTCCGGAGCTATACGATATGGTCCGAGTAATGGACTGGTACGTGATTGGCTGTGCGCACGCTTGCGCATTCCGACAACCTGAGCATTGGAGACCACCGTCGCCCCTTTCACACACGTTCTCCACTAATTCTTAGATATTTAAACCCTAATTTATGGCTCAATTAATCCTATGGTAGGGTTCTAATGTCCCCTAGAGGAACCTGGAAGGTCTCATAACATCTATGTTAGGGGCGACCAGCGCCAGTGCAAAGATCGCTGATGCCATTGGCAGTAAGCACTAAGGTCATTCTGACCAATGGGACCATTCACTTCCATTGTTTGCCGTCTTTGATTCACCAGACTCGAACCCCGTCTTCACCGTCACGATACAGTTGCCGTTCGCTGAGGATATTTCAGCACGCACCCGTCATTGTCGACGACATAGTCCGTCATCGGCGACAAAATGTTGCAGGACACCAGCCCGGACGCTCGATCACCTCCTCTTTTTCGTCCCCATTCGGCGAAGACACCAAGGGGCCGGCAATTATGACTCATTTCACGAGACGCTACGATTTGTGAGTAATTTCATCTGCTCGTCAAATTCGAAACAGACTCATCATTCGTCCCCCACGACATCGGGTACCGCCTCTCGTTGATTTTACATGTATTCTACTCCGCGAGAAAGGCGGGCTCCTTTGCTTTCTGGATTGGTGGCGCCAATGTCGCTCACCCTCGATTCGCCACTCGAGGTCCGTGCCACTCACGCGCGGCCAACTGGTGACTTTCCATTCCTCATAACCCGGTGCTCGTGCAAGTAAAACAATATATATACTTGCAATACTTGCAACAGATACAAATGAGCGTAACAGCGAATTACCCGCTCCTTGGCAAGTACGGTTACTATTTGGTGTTTTACCAGGTACACAGAAGGGGGAATTAAAAATAACAAGAGGAAACGACGAATAAAGACAATTTTCTCGTCCTAGTAAATAATGTCTCGCATCTGCGACGTGTCTATTGAGCGTTAAGCGTTGGCACGGCAGAAACATTGGCCATCTTTTCATGCTCGCTCCCCTGCGAGGTGGAGTGCTGGGGCTCGCGGTTCCCGCCGGTCACATTGTTATTGTACTCTTGCCGAGGAAGCAGCTCAGCCTCGATCCCGACGTAGTCGTAGGCGAATTCGCCCATCTCAGCATCGTCAACACCAATGATCTCGGTCTCTTCGTCGCAACGGAGACGGAGGAAAGGAATGAAGTGCATGACCCACAAGATGATGGTCTAAGGGGATACAAATCAGATTTATCACGTGCAGTACGTGGGAGTGCGACTCACGGTCACGGTGAATGAGTAAGAGAGGCCAGATACCGAGGCTGCCAATTGGATTCCGAGTTGCTTGTAGTTGTGATCAAGCCAACCGCCAGGGATCGGCGAGCTGCCATCAGCGCCAGCGATGCTCGACTGAGCGAAAAGGCCGGTCAGCAGGTTGCCGACTATTCCACCAATAGCATGTGATGCAAAGATCTATTATTCATCGTGTGAGTACTGGCCAGAGTGATTAACCGAGGACTCACGTCGAGAGTGTCGTCGTATTTGAAAATGAACTTGAGCTGGGTGGCGAAGTTGCAAACAGTGCCGGCCATGAAGCCGAACAGCACGGAGGCTGGGGTGCCGACGTACCCGGAACCGGGGGTAATAGCAACGAGACCGGCGATGGCACCGGAGCAGAAACCAACGGCAGACCACTTGCGTTCCAAGCGCCAGTCCTGCGAAAGGTCACTAGGATGACACGACTCAATTCTCCCAGAAATGCTTACCCAAAGCATCCAGGTCAAACCGCCGACGCTGGCGGCCAAGTTAGTGACAATGCAAGCCTCAATAGCACGGTAGTTGGCGGACAAAGCCGAGCCGCCATTGAATCCAAACCAGCCGAACCACAGGAAAACTGTACCAAGAATGACGTATGTGGTGTTGTGGGGCTTGTAAGCAAGTCGCTCAGTACCGTAACCACGGCGCTTTCCGAGATAAAGCGAGATAGCCAACGCCGCAGTTCCGGAGGAGATATGGACGGGTGTACCACCGGCGAAGTCGAGGCTTCCTAGGACGAAAGACCAACCGGTGGGGTTCCATGTCCAACACGCGATGGGATCATACACCAATGTCGACCACACGAACACGAACACAAGGAGAGGCCCAAGACGGCTCCGCTCTGCAACAGCCCCGATAGCGATCATAGGGCTATACGATGGCAATGTAAATGGTGATATCTCATGAGAATGGGTGGTGGCTTACGTAATAGCGGCGAACATCAGCTGGAAGACGCAAAATACGAGCACGGGCACACGGGTATTGCCAGCGAAAGGCTGGTTACTCACACCATGGAGGGCAAAGTTGTCTATGAAATATGAGACCCGATTCAAACTGGTCACGAACAGTTTACCCAGATTGCCAATAAATTTGCTACCGGTTGAGCTGAACGCCAAGGAGTATCCCCAGAAGAACCACTAACGTGGGATCAGTGGTTGTCATTCCTATACATCGGCTGGCGCACCTGGAAAGACACCGTTGCGACGGTCATCATGCTGAGATAGATCATGCTGAGAGCGTTCTTCCTGCGCAAGAGACCAGAGTAAAAGAAACCGACACCCGGTACCATGATGAATACCAAGGCGGTTGAGGCCAGCACCCAAGCGATATCGCCAAGATTGTAAACGCCGGAGCCGCTTGAGTTGGACCACACAAGGTCCCCCGCTGTTGCGTCGTATGTCAGTAAGAAAAAAAGGAGAGGTCTTGGAAGGCGTGAACCCACATGAGTCGTAGGTTGCATTCACCATCTTGAGAGAATCTTGAGCGCAAGATCAGGGCAAGGGCGGTGGTGGACGTGAGCGAACGAGGCGACCACAGGTGGCGTTGATATACCCGGACCTGTGTGGGATTTATGTACCTTAAGGGCTTGACTCAAATAGGTTCCCAGCGGAGCGGAATACTTGGCGAGATAAGAAGCCAGCTTACCTAAGCAGGAGAGGAGGTTTACTATCATCCAATCAGCGACGGTGGATCAACGCCAAAACAATCATGCCGTAAAGTCTGCATGTTATCTTGTCAAAAATCCCTCAAGTCCTTGCTAATGTTGATCAGTGGCAGGTTGCCATTGACAGGCACACGGCAAAGACGTACGATAAGAGAAATTTGACATTTCGCCGACGGGCATGTTCCGAAGGGTGTGTCCTGCAAATGCGAAACCGCCGCGTACCAAGACGTAACCAGGCAATTCTGGATGAGTTGTTCACCGGCCTGGTCCTTCCGCTACTCCGGGTGAGTAGGAGTGAAGCCTTCAGTGATATCCTCGGAGATGATCGATAATCCTGTGCTGCCAACGAGCCACCAACCACCTGTGGCACGAGCAGCCACATCACCATCTGTATACACGACGCGTTTTACCGAATTTAAGTTGAGGGAAAATGTCTGGCTTATCTTGAAATAAATTATTTGAAAACTCTCGAGGGCAGAACTTGAAGTTTAGACTTAGTTTAAACTGCTGAAATTGGTGTAAACTTCAAGTTTTGTCCGCATTTACAGACAAAACTTCAAATTCTCCCTAAGACTATACTTCATGATCGAATATCAAGCATAATCTTACATTCAGACCTGCATTTGGACCCAACTTAAATCTGGATAAACGCGTCGTGATACTTAGTAGTCGCCCACAAGTCCAGCACACTCGATCTCGGTGATATCGACACTCGTTTCCGATCAAGCTCCCATATGTGAGTCGCCTCCTACTAGACTCCCGCCCGAACCACTGGTGAGCCTGCATACGAACTGGAGTAGCCCATGCTGGTCAACGGTCGGTCACACGGTTGCCCACTGGGACGCTGGGAGCTAGCACAGGAAATAGAATATTTTAAGTAGGTTACCAATTTCGTAACCACTTCTCTCGGCTTTCATTCCCGTCTCAGCTCCGACGGTGAGACGTTCATACCAAGCATTGCTTCCATGTAGCCAATATATATGTTCTATACCCTGCCGTGAGGATGGTGAATGCACCCACCTGCGAACGATGGGAACCGTGTTTCCTTGCCAGAAAATAGACTAATGAATCATGCTACACTGCAAATGATCCAAACACGGACTGGCTTCCTGTGCTAAAGAGTGGCTGCGCGAGATCCTCCTGGACAGGCTTAGCTGAGAAGGGCTTCGTGCGTGCTTCACTGAATGAGAAGAGCCAGAGAACTCAAAGCGCAGTATGTGGCAGCTCGGGAGTGCGGGGTATTTACATTTGTTTGGCTTCATCGAGAAAACCCAGTTTGCCGCAGCGCCCGATCATAGCTGTTCGATGACTAGCGTTCTCGTTGGTGCTGCGAGGCGCTGTGTGCCCGTTCATGCCTCCCGCCTCTCGAAATACTCGGTATTGGTGAAGCAATTCCATGTATCACAACCCAGTTCGTCTTTATTTATCACGTTGTCCAAAGCCGAGTGATTTATGTGTGTAGCTCGACGCGCCAGCGATGACGGTGACCTCAGTATCCCAGACGAGCCCGCATCACAAACAACACCCCAGAAATCCACCAAGTCGCAGCTAAATCACTCGAATGCTCGGGAACGAAAATTCCATGAACACCTTCAGTTCGTGCGTGACCGTACTGGCCGAGTGAAAGTCGTCAAAGCTGGTCAGGTCCGTACTACTGCTTGGCTGCGCTTATTCCAGCTCGCGAGCAAGGCAGAACACCTCGAGGCCGTTGTAGAGCTATTCCCTCAATGGAGAGAGTCAGGAAAATCGTTCACCCCACTGGACTCAGAGATGTTCGTTCGTACGTCTATCGCCCAACGCTCATACCGTTTCGTAGACACACTCACTACGCGCCCTTACTTCCTACACCACAGGTCGGTGCGAAGAGCTTGATTGCCCTTTACTTGCTCTCAAGGTTTTCGGAGATCATCCCAAGTACGGTCTCCCGCTGTCATCCTTCCCCGCCGCGCGCACCCTCCTTCATTCTCTCTATCAAAAATACCCTCTCGAGGATGTCATCGCCGCAGTGTCGCTCCTCGGTGTCAACAATCTCTCGCCTGTGACCAAGGATCCCGCCAGCTGCGCGATGCTCTACGCGGCCTGCCTACGGAGCAAGAATAAACACGCGTCGTTGCTCGGGAGAGATATACGAATAGCCCTTCAAAACCTCCTGAGAGCAACTAAACCCTACTCCCAGCCCAAAGAGAAATTCTTACGCGCGCGTCATTCCGTCAAACCCGACTTATGGCTATTGGAGGCTCTCAGGGACATAAAGAAAACCAAGAGCGAGCAAGGTCGTGGGGCGTCGTGGATAACCGAATGGGTTGCTGGAGGAGAAGGTCGTATGCTGCCACCGCTGGCGCAACGCAGGCGTCAGGCAAGGGGTGGGAAATGTGTCCAAGATGAATCGGGAACGCCTGCCACGCGGAGTACACCTCAATAGGTATATGCCTGATAGTGTTCATATCTTTATCGATAGACTTAAATGTCGCCTTCCGTTTTCGCGCGATGTCCGTCGCATGGCACTTCAAGTGACAGAGTCCGAAATGTGGTTGCTAGGGTCCGCCAGGGTCCATTGCTGGAAGCTGTGCTTCTGTCTCTGTCAAAAATTGATCGGTGACGCTGACAAACGTTCCGCGCCCAGGAACCGTGTCTGCCAATCGAAAAGGGCTCGGAACTTGGACTCTAGACCGCGGGATGCATGCCAGGCTGTGTTTCTGCTCGGCTGAACATCTTTCTTTCATGGCTTCAGGCCAGGAACGAGTTAACGAACACGAACGCACGTGGCAAAGCTTCAGGCGGAGAGCAACAGCCAACGCTCACTAGCTCGTTACGCGTTACATTCGAGCATGATCACGGGCTTTGAAAAAGGGACAAGACACACCGTGAAAAGCTCGACGGCGGCAACCTATTTCGTGCCGCTGGCCCATATGACTCGACGGGTACGTGAGTGTCAATGCCGCCGCATCACCAAAATTCAGCGCTCAGCTGTGCACGTCCCTGGTACGGAAGGGTGTACACGTATCAACTTACATGGACAGGGCGACCTGACGGGCCGGGAGGGTTGGAGTAAGTCGGCAGTAAAGAGGTCTCCGCGCATCAACCCGATCTGGACACTTCTTTGACCATTATGACGACGGGGTACGTGTAGGTTACATCACGGCCCAATCATCTAACTATCAAGGCAAAAAATTCGAGCGAGGCGCGAGAGAACAGTCGTCAGTGGCGTAGAGTAAGACACATCAGTCGAGAACGGTAACCGGGCCCTAAAAGGCCTCTGCTAGCACAGACCACCTCGCGATTTATGCTGAGAAGTTGCAAGTGGGGCCACGCCGACGATGCCAATGCATGCAGTCTATCGTGCTGCGGGATCACGAACCAATCGATCTCAATTAGTAGTTGACGTAGATTGCTGAATGCTATGCATGGCCGTAAGTCTTCCAGGTAAAATAAGGGCAGGCCATCTTTTGGAAAAGGATTTGAGGGATCCCGTTGAGATAGTCGCACTTTCTGGATGGTGTGGCTGATACCGGTAAAGAAGGAAGATACATGCTGCTTCAAAGGGCACTTCTCAATACAACATGAAAGATCCGTGATGGCAGGTAGTTGGATCCGGGAGAGTAACCTCGACACTGGGGGCAAGGAGCTACAAAATAAAGCCAAGTCGAGCAGGGCAGAGAAGGTAAGGGGTGAGTCGGAAGGAGCGATGATCCGGTCTGGTAGTGTGGCATCCAGCACGAAGCTGAGCCGAGCCAAGGCGGGCATGCGAGACAGATGGACAAGAGCGTCCACGTCCGAGGTAAGACTAGGACAATGCGCCTCCTGAAGGTTTTTCCAGCGGCAGATACAACTGGAAACGAGGTTGCTGAATGTGAGATCGGGCTCAAACATGTTGACGGAAAGTGCCCTGATATTTGGGGCAATTTCGGGGAATGACACGAAAGCCTGATTCCCGACCACGTCATCACTACTATTCTCGAAGTTGAGGGAAACCAGGGATGGCAAGGGTAGGTGCAACAAATGCATGGGTTCAGCTGCATAGCAACAAGACAGATGGCGGAGGTTTGGGAAGAACGGTTCGGTGGAAGGAGGGCTCAAGAACGTCTTGACAGATTCCCAGTCGAGCCCAGACCCAAGGTCCAATATGGATTGAATGCGACATATATAACCCCTAAGGATGGCCCACTCGGTCTGCGTGAGCGGTCTGCTAAACGAAAACTCCTGGGTCGAATTGTAGAGAAAAATGAACAATATCACTACCAGACAGAGACAAGATTATCTAACCTTCTCTTCTGGGGATTTTGGATGAGATGCTTCCGGAAGGCATCGTGCTAGTGGGGATGCGTCTTCCAACTCTTCCCAGAGCGCGTTCAGCGCTGGTTCTTTGAAAGCGCGACATGTTCTGGCCAGAGCAAACAGATCGGAAGTCGTCGGTTCCATCCATCTGGGTCGACCACAGTAGCTAAATATGTTGGAAAGGATCTCTTGTATCTGAAGCGCGTGATGCATGATGGTGGAGGAGGTCAAAAAGGAGGTCAAAAAGGAGGTCAGGATTTGTCATTTGTCTCGGCGTGTCCATGTCAGTGACCACCGCCTGTCACATACTCACCAGACTCTACCGTACAGGTCCGTACTGCAGTTCCACTCACTCAGAATTGTGCTGCAACGATCTTATCTGGTAAATACGTGTTCCCGATTTCTCAAAACGTTACACTGAAAATTGGTTGGTAGCAAACGGATCAGACGGAGTCGGAGGGGGCCCCTCAGGTGCCGTACCCTTCAGCCTGTATCGGAACATACCAGTGGTTCAGACCTCCTGATCCATGTATTCTGACTCAAGACGAGCAAGTGGTAGCTGGAACCGATTACTACCGGATGCCGCAGCACTCGGGTATCCTTTTCTTTTCGAGAGAACCCTAACCCAAGCATAGTATAGCGTTGATGCCGCGACTGGATACATACTATATAAATGATAAGAACAACCATCTCGCACTCGGGCGAATTATTGCTGTCTTCCCCATGACCACTCACGCTCTCGCACAGGCATTCAAAGCTGTCAAACCCGCCTTTGGGGCATGGATCACCTTACCGGGCGTGATCAACGCCAGGACAGTCGCGCAATCGAGTCCATACCTGTCGTGGGTCATGATCGATTGCGAACATGGACTCACATCGCTCCAACCTGGCGCGGCAGAGTCCATCCAGGCGATCACTGGACTCGGCAGTGACGCACCGAGCGCGCTGGTGCGCATCCCTGCAACAGGTACAAGCACCGGTACTTCGTGGCAGATCAAGTATGCGCTCGACGCTGGCGCGAGAGGCGTCCTCGTGCCGATGGTGCGTCTTCCAATCGTTGGTACTCGGGATGAGATCGAATGCTCAAAGCCGCTTATTTTATAGGTCTCTGACGCAGCCAAAGCGAGGGAAGTCGTTTCCGATAGCCGCTTCCCACCAGGCGGTAGGCGTGGCTTTGGCAGTCCGTTCACCCGAAGCGTATGGGGCATCAGCGCTGCAGAGTATCTCAAGTCTGCCAATGAACACGTCACGATCATGATCCAGATCGAAACACAAGAAGGGGTCAAGAACGTCGAGGAGATCGCTGCCGTTGATGGAATCGGTTAGAGAGCACAATGTGTTCAACTCATCATTACCTGACCTTTGTTTTGCCGATAGATGTCCTCTTCATCGGCCCATACGACCTGTCGCTGGCCCTTGGTTACCCGCCTCCATCCCCAGACCCCCATCCAGAAGTGGAAAAGGTTATTCAACAAATTCTGAAAGCTGCGCACGCTAAGGGAAAGAAATGGTATGTTCTTGTCGAACAGGGACGCGTGGTTGGTACTCACTATGGTCTCAGCGCCATCTACTGTAGTTCAGGCGCGCAGTCGTTCAAGCGTGCCCAAGAAGGCTTCGATATGGTCCGTCAGTTGTATTTTGTGCAGCACGCAGTATTGGTACGAGAAACTCACGCTCGACCAACCCTCCAGATCAATGCAACCTCGGATGTTCGTGCAATCTCAGAGTATATCGCTCACAACCTGACAGAAGCTGTTGGCGGTCAATCGGGCCCGCGCGCTATTGGATACTGATCAAACTCAGCGGCAGGTAAGATATGAGGAAAGAAGAATATCATGAAGGATGTACCATAGTCAGAGAACAAATGACGGGGTTCATCATTGCTCAGATCAAGGGACTGTTGTCCGCCAGAAAGCATTTCCGAGTCTATCTGACCTAGCCAAGAGCGCTAATCGGCCCCTGCACCCGGGCCCGCGGTAAACCGACTGACCATTTTGCTTTATGCTGAGACGGCATGCGATCTTGGGCGTTATACTAGCAGGCACCTTCCGTCTCGAATGTGGATGTATACATTCCATCTCCCCTTGGCAGGAATCGCACGGCAAGTCGGGGAAACGGGCGACATAACTCAAGGCTCAAGTCTTGGCGTTGTAGACCCCATAGTGATTTCCGTTGAGATAGGCATGAACGGCAGACGGTGATGTCGCAACTACTGCAAGACAAGGACCGATGGCGCGACAAGTTTCAAGATAAAGCCCGATAGTCCGAACAGCGTATCAAATGGCGATACCACGCATGCAGTGATACAGTGAAGTGAGATAAGCACACGTTGACGTTGAAAGATATCATTTACTCGGACATGATGGCCATCCGATTCGGATAATGCAAACATTTGCCGCACAAGTGGCGTTTATATATAGGGTGTGCACGTGTGGCTACAACGACCAGAAATATTGAACATCAAAGGTGAACGTGGGTAACGAGGGGGTTGGATGCTCCTTTGACCATTATTACGACGAGAAACATATCAGGTGATACCGCAGCACAACCATCCCAAGCTCGGAAGGAAGAGTCGGAGCAGGGCAGCGGTTGTGATGGGTTCTCCCACAACAAATGGAGTCGAGAATGTCACTGGCAACCGCGAACCAAAGTGTACGCCTTAATGTCAAACTGAGGAGCGTCATCATGTGTCTTGTCGTTGATGACGAGATATTCCAATTGCGGCCACGCCGATGCCAACGCCCGCAGTTCGTTGTCTGTCAGGACCAACTTCCAATCGACATCGACCTCGAGGCTACGGAGACTGCTAAATGTCATGCATGGTTGCAGGTCTTCCAAGCCAAGTAACGGTTTGGTATCCTCCGGGACATGAGTTGGGCGAAACCATTGAATTAGGCGCAGATCCTGTACGGTAGGGCTGATACTGGAGAAAAAGGAGGAGACTTCTTCCTTGGAAGGAAAGCATTCAACGAAGACAGCAAGATCTGTGATAACAGGCAGTCTGGTCTTGGAGAGTAACCTCGAAGCCGGGCCCAAGGTTTCAGGATATAACGACAACGAGCGCAAGTTAGAGAAGATAAGAGGTGAGTCAGAAGGAGGGATCACGTCTGGTAATGCGGCGTTGGGTGTAAAGGTGAGCCTAGTCAATGTGGGCATGCGAGAAAGGTGAACGAGAGCTTCCACGTTTAGGGCGATTTCGTCACAGAGCACATCCTGAAGGTTTTGCCAATGGCAAATATAACTGGAGAAAAATTTGGCGAAGGAGAGAAGAGGGTAATGCACATTAATGGAAAGTCTCTTCACATTTGGGGCAATCGTAGGGAATGACGGGAGAGGATACTCGAACATATCAACCTCGAGGCTGAGGGATACCAGAGACGGAAGGAAAATGTGCAACAAATGCGCATGTTCATCCACAGGGCCGCAAGAGAGATGGCGGAGGTTTGGGAAGAGTGGTTCGGTGGCATGAGGACTCAAGAAGGTTCTGACGGATCCCCAGTCAAGTCCAAATCCAAAGTGCAATATCGCTCGGATGCGATGTGTATAACTCCAAAGGACAACCCACTCGGTCTGCTAAACTGAAACTCCTTCGTAGATGGCAGAAAAAAGATGTCATGAGGGTGTTCATTCCAAAATGAAGGATGATGAACAGTTGGAATCATCTTACCTTGCTCTCTGGAGATTTTGGGCAAGATGCTTTGGGAAGACATCGTGCTATTGGGGATGCATCAACCAACTCTTCCCAGAGCACATTCAGCGCTGGTTCTTTGAATGTGCGACATGTTCTGGCCAGAGCAGACAATGATGCTCCACCATTTGCGAGAGGCAGATAACAGTGACCAAATATATCGGATAGGATCTCTTCTATCTGAAGTGCGTGGTGCATCCTTAGTCACTGGCAGATGTTGGTTGCGAGGCAAGTGTTTGGACCGTGCCTTTGCAGCGCAAAAGTTGCAGAAATATGAAATTACCCGATATCCGATCGATGTTCTCATGGTCTGGCACTTACCTTCTCAGTCCTATGTGCGAAGTTTGTTAGTATCCACCCTTTATGATGGATGACACCTTGAGCAGATGGTATCTTCGCGTTTCCTTATGTACCAGTATCTTCCCCAGTAGCAACGTCGGGCCATGCTGCATAGCCTCCACAGGAACGTCAGGAAACCTATCCAAAGTAGGTACTCCGAAGCCTGAGAGATTTCTTTCGAAAGTTCACGTCGACGACAGCCAGGGAAGGCAGTTGGGCGTACGTCATGGGACTGCAGCAAGGCACAAACTGCACTTAAACTCCTTGTCACGATGAACACTTGGCAACCCCCAATCTACTCCCGGTCCTTGACGTCCCAGCTCCTGGTATCCCATGTCAGATCCTCCACCTTCTTACACTGATGCTCAAGCATCTCCGCCACGGTACATGCTTCCCGAGACGTTCGACGTTGGTCGCGGCCGCGGCCGCGTCGGTTTACTCGTCCAACCCCAACAACTCAGAGGACACCTCTCCATGTTGCATGCGTTTCACAACCTTCGTGTGGTCGTCGAATCCAATCACGTGACCCGGTTTCCAAGTGAAGTTCGTGGAATGGAACCGGAGAAACGTTGGGGCTGGTTCGTGAACATCGCTGTCGAAAGGTTTGTTTGAGACGTCGCATCTTTTGAACCTCGAGGCTGAAGTCTTCTCCAGGTTTGACCGCTGGTGTCGCAGTCACGGCGAGTGGTGCCTCGTGAACCTCGAGTTGGCTCTTCCCCCGATCGATGTTCTCATGGTCTGGCATACTTACCTTCTCAATCCTATGTGTGAAGTTTTCGTTGACGTCCAACCTTTATGGTGAATGACCCCTCGGACAGATGGTATGCAGAAGACACTGCGCACATACCAGCGTTGGGTCACTTGCGCGTCTTTGCGGAGTACCTCGCCAACAATATCGTAAGTGGCTTCAATGGCGACATACTTCCCACTGAAGGACGTTTCAGGAATATCCTAATCTCTTCGTTACCAACTCACCTCACCCTGATCGAGTCTACAATTGGGAGCACCACACGAATACACCGTATGACCCATTAGACGCGGCAGCAACTACATCGCACAAAGAGATCCGGTGTCCTTATTGTAGATACCTATCGACCGTTCGTAAGTACTGTTTGGTTGGCCGCTTCTGTAACATGCACTTGACAACCTTTCAGCATTCCTTGGTTCATGTGGCTCGGGCTATGCACAGAGCAAATTCGTTGCTACCTGCATGTCGTGTTCGAGGACAATCAAGAAAGACCTGTTAGGTCTCTACAAGTTCGCGGATGATCTTGTAAATGTCTTTGGATTCCTTTCGTACGCTCGTCTGTAGCCCACTGTTATATGCCTTGTGAGCTTATTTCAACAGTGGAACCCTACATTCGCCCCATAACCAGCACGACACTACTCGTGCCACATTGATCAGAGAACGTGTCATCGCGGCCGCTAATCTCCCTCTGGTACCCACACCGGCTGTGCAGGAAGTCATGCGGAGGTTTGACTATAACCCCCGATCGTTCACCGAGTTCTTAAGCGGTAAAATTCAGAAGAGAATGTATGCCTAGATATTGATCGACGACAATACTTTCTAACTTTTCACCAGAGGAACGAGAATCCTGAACGCATATACAGATGACCGACCATTCTCTGTCGACCTCGTAGGCGCTGTCAGTTTCATTTCTCTCTTCCCTCGCTCCCATCACCCTGATCAACCGACCGCTGTTTCAGGTCATGCGGCAGGCTTCGTTCGTACGCAAGATGGCCGATCTCGGCTGGACGGACCCCGGCTTCTTCGCGGACGAAGAGGAGATGATTGTCTTACAGCACTGTGTCGCAAGATACCACGCGTGCGTATGATCCGATGACTTTGCGCCGCATATTCAACCGAAGTTTCTCTCCAGTTTTCTGGAACTCATGGCTGATACTCCCGGTTCATTCTTCGTTCCAACGCTCGACATCGATCTTGCGTGGCATACGCACCAACTCAGGGGGGTTCATTATCATGCGGAATGTAAACAAATCGTGGGTCGATACATTGACCAGTGAGTACTTGTTTCTGAGTTACGTGATGATGGTGTTTATGAGATCGTCGTTTCTTCTAGCGATGATAAAGTCGAAGAAGATCAACTTGCAACAGGGTTCGATATCACATGCCGCGCATGGAGCGTGCGTACACTTTACCATCGAAAACGACGGCGATACTGACGCTCGATTGACTACCTAGGATCGATACGGTCTCCCGTATACTTACTGCGGCTGTCCTCTCCCCGGTACGACGTTGGGCCAGCGGTTGCGCAACGCCTTGTCTCTACATCGTCATCACGCGAGCAACGACCCGAACGGCCTTGAGCCACCACCCGACGCAGCGGCAGGCACACACGCGAGCGACCACAACGCCGTATATATCTATCGGAAGGCGTCCGAGCATGCACGCCAACGAAGACGACTAAAGGCTGAGCGACGACGGCGCCGAGAGGCGCTCGAAGTCAAAGGCAGGGAGAAACGTACGGACGGGTCTGCGGTGGTGCGATACGAAGGCAGGCAGACGCAAACACACGAGCTCGCGTTCTTCTACCCCATCCCGATGTGGGCCGTCCTTGGGTCTTGCATCAATGCGCCGTCCATCGTAGGAAACGGCGCATGTGCGACGGCGAGTTTTTGTTTTCTCCTTTCCTACATGGAGAAGCTTATTGACGACTTACGCATTTAGAGTGTGGGAAGTTGTGGAGGCAGCACGTGTGGAGGCGGAGGTGGTACTTGTGGGGGCGGAGGTAGCAATTGTGGAGGTGGAGGCGGCGGATGCGGCGGTGGCGGCTGTGGTGGCGGCGGGTGCGGTGGCGGCGGTTGTGGTGGAGGCTGACAGCCATTCATGCATCCTGCATCATGTAGTCACCGCTTTGCGATATAGATATATCGGTTGGTTTATTCCTCAACGAGTTCAGTCATTCTTGATGATAAAGCTTGCATCGTGTGAGACGATAGTAGAAATGCTCGATCAATTAGTATACCGCTAGCCAACAGGGATTGTCTGAGCATAGTACCAAGACACGGCACGACAGCAAGTTCGATAACTCTCGACAAGACGTGCCACCGCTTGTCAAGCTTCCTCTTCCCCCTCACGAGGATCGATCGCTTTTGCGCATCTAGGTCGCGAACGCGCTCAGCAAGCTCCAACCCGAGAACGTCCAGGACAGCATCATCGGCGGCCAAGTACCACCTCGCCTCGCCAACGTTCAACAGCAAGCGTCTCATGACACCAAACATCTCCCTCTCTTCAATGGTCATCTCGGCAGCCGTACGCACCACGTCGCAGTTCTT
This sequence comes from Tylopilus subfusipes, assembly GCA_038091275.1. Taxonomy (NCBI): domain Eukaryota; kingdom Fungi; phylum Basidiomycota; class Agaricomycetes; order Boletales; family Boletaceae; genus Tylopilus; species Tylopilus subfusipes. The sequence continues at coordinate 16,416 of JBBPOB010000278.1, forward strand.
GACCGCGAGGGCGAGGTCGTCTCGGATGCCGAGCACGCCCCACGTCGAGACGCCTACGAGAGCCAAGTACGAATTCGACCTGCCATCGATCGGCCTGATCTCAAAGTTGTGCGAAGAAGCCGACGACGCTTTCGTGAGTCGAACGGGCGCCCCACGGTTGTCGACGCCCCAATAGACCCACGTGCCTCCGAACCATATTCCGTCCGACGTGTGGGCATAGGAAGCGGTGAGCCGCAGCGTGAACGCGATGACGGACGGGAGGTGGTGCATGAGACCGGCAAGGAACGTGGATTCGACGGGCGTTAGGAGGCGGACATGCCTGGTCGTTCTCCGCGCACCGAGACGTGTATATGAGCACCGCTTCCGCCTGTCGATCGTCCTTGATCAGAGCGTGGAAGTAAATGCAGAATATTCAATTACTGACAACTGTTAGAGGCCAGTCTGGAGGCGAACGTGGCCCTTAGGCCATGCTTACTTGCGATGTTATAGATAGTCTCGCGGGTGTGGACCAACGTGTCCGCGGCCTCGAGCGGAGCTATGGGGCCAGTGACAATTTCGTACTGGAACAGGGACACCTCATGAATGAAACCGGGGGGCATACATTAACCAGATCGGGTAGGCGAACAGTTTCGACCGTTCCCGTGGTAAGTGTAGCTGTTGTCGGGCATCGATGGTCATTCACAGGGACGAGCGGGTTAGTCGATTTGAGAAGCTTCCACCCCGACCAAGAACTGGATCCCTAGCTCTTTGATAACATACCTGCAGGTCCGGACGTCAGCGTTTCAGCGACACTCGTCACCGCGCACCATACTGCTCACCGTGCAAGGCGTGATAAGACCGTACGGGGACAGGAAGACACTTCAAAGGACGGTCCACCCGGACGTGGAACGGACACCTGCTCTTGGAAGAACCCAAACAAGATAGCGTGTCCGGGGGCATAGCTGAAGAGTCGAAAGGAAGATAAATCGACGACGTAAACGTGTTCTGCAACGGCGCTGAAACCGGGTGCGAGCTAGAGAACCACCAATCCTAGGGCTGCCTTGGTCAGCGTGACGCCAAGTCGGTCCGATTCGTGGAGCTTGCGGAGGTGGGTCATTGTCAGGACTCGGCAGCGGGCCTGATTGTTGAGGTCTACCCATTGAATCCGAATGTATCGAACGCCGAGGACATCGAAGGCGGACGCAAAGTCGTCGTCGTATGACTTGCTCAGCGAGACGTTTTCTGGGGTGGTGCGATTACTAGGGCCATTATCGGGCGAGCCAAGACTCGAGAGGGTCACAGGAGATGCTGGCGATAGCAGCATAACGCTAGGTTTAGGCACCAGTGCTGTACACGGGATGACCTCATGAGATTCCATAGAAGGTTGAACGGCGTTTGGTGACGTGGGTTGCAAAACTGAAATAACACGCGTGGGGCGAGACAAGTCTAAATAAAGCTCGACAGGCTGTTACAGCGAATCAAATGATAAGAGATTCCGTGGCTGGCGTGACGTGTACATACCGTGTCTGCTCACTGGTACGGTGAAGTGAGACCAGTTACACCGCAGAGTTTGAAGAGAAAAATGGTGGATTCGTAAATCAGGACATCGTCCATCCGAAATACATTTGATCATACAAACATTTGCCGTGCACTGATCGGCACTCATACACGACTACTTTCTGCCAGCCTTCTTGGCAGCCGTCCTCGCCTTCGTGATCTGTTTCTTCCAGCCAAAGCACTGGTTACACTCTGACGACGTGCGTTTCAGCAAAAGCGACGAACGGCGGCGGGTGGGACGACAGATAAGTGCTGTGGTGCTCACCGGCAGATCCGTGTTTCTTGCACTGATACACGCCGTCTTTGTTGGTAGTCACCGCGGGAGGTTCGATGGGGTCCCGATCGATAAAGTCGAACTAGTGACCAAGAGTGTAAGCAAGCGCTGGGAGTCGTCAAGAGACGAGATCGACCCCATAGAAAGAATCGTTCTCCTCTCTTCCGTCATAGCCGCAGTTTGTGCACTGTCGAGACGAGTAATCGGTTGTGGTCGTCAGCCGATCAACGCCGTGTGGGGTAACGATGCGGGGTAGACGCATGACACGTACGACTTCCTTCAAGTGAGTACAGAAAACTGCGTCGTTGATTTCGACAGTAGCAGGTTGTTGGACGTCTGCCATGACAATTGGATGTCTAAGATCTTCGGACAGGGGGAATAGTTTGGGTAGAACCGAGTGGTAATGAAGATGGACCCAGGGTGGAGACAGTCGAGGTCTAAATACACTCGACGACTCAGACCACGTAATCAAAGCTGTGTGTGGCGGCTATCACGCCCAGCGGCTGGCTCTGGGTTCTGCTTCCCTCTCTGAATCGCATTTCCCAGCTACGCAGCCGGGTGTTACGCTGAGCGAACTGCGCAGAAAACCAAGTCTGTGACCCGCCAAATAAGCTCAGTGGTGTAAGCGGTCAGGACCGTTTGGGACGTTGCGTGGGAAACCTAGGTATGACGAATCTCCCGTGTAAGCCGCCTCGACAGCGTGGGACTCTTGCACCACGTGACATTGGACGCGTTGATCATGGGCCGAGCAGCAGTCCAGAACGACGACAACATCGACGACTTGGTGCACGAGAAACATGGCAGAAAGACTCCCCCCAGAACTTTGGTCGTACATCTTCGACCTCGCCGCAGACGAAGACACCATATTCTACCCCGGCTTGCACACCAGCATGGCCCATTCGACCTGGTCCAAGTCACCATGGACCGGTTGGACCGTCCGGACGCCTCAGGACACCATCAGCATCATCCAAAGACGAAGTTACGCCACCAAAAAGGTCTCGCATCACTTTCTTTTGTAGCGCCGAGCGCTGACGTTGTTTTCTTCCTTGCAGTCGATCATCGCCGCGTGCAGAACGTGGCGCAGACTCGGCACCGAGTTTCTCGTCCGCTGTCTCTTCTTTGACGACCCCACCAAACTGCGCGATCTCTGCACCATCCTGGAACGCGATCCCTCGCTCGGATGGTGGGCGAGACGGCTACACGTCACCCAGTTTTCCGACGGACGCGGTCCCAAGATGGACGCGTTCGAGAGGCCGCTCATCGCTATCCTGAGCAAGTGTCCCAACCTCGAGATCTTCATCGTCGATTTGCCCATGTCGAGCGCGTTCGGGCCCATCGCGGACACGCTCGGCATGTTCTGTCATAACTTGCGCACCGTACATTGGCACGTACCCTCCGAGCTCCTTTCCAAAGTGATCTGGGCTCTGGATACGCTCCCCAATCTCGTCTCTGTCCACATCGAGTTCGCCGCGGCGATCAAGGAATCAGAAACTATCACGCTAGGTTCCGCGCAGGACGTGAAGCTGAAGCTGCCGAATCTCCAGCAACTCTTTCTAAAGGGCTTCTGTCAAGATTTCATCGAGCAGGCTACAGGGTGGTCGTTGCCATTACTGCGCACGTTCTCCTTTCATTTCGGCACCAACACCGTTGATCTTCCAGACATCATACCATTCCTCGCGCAACACGGCACGACTCTCCTCTTCCTCGACTTGAACTGCATACCCGCGCTGGACGTTCGCACCATCCTGGACCTCTGTCCTTTCCTGACCACGTTTTGTTTCAATCTCGACTGGAAGATTCCGCCAGCACCCAACCCCGACGCTGACCTGGACGAACCTGAAGACGAAGCCATGTTACCTATCACGCTGACCAATCGTCCACACGAACATATTCAGAACGTCGGCCTCCACGGACTCTTGTACGCTTTCGGGGTGGGATACGCCGCAGCGTACGCCGATCGCGACCCCGTGCGGACGATGATGGTCCAGCGGACAAACGACCGCAACTTTTACGCGCTGAACAGAGCTTCCTTTCCCAAACTGGAGCGCGTGAGGGTCTTGAGCCCGAGGGTGTTGCAGGACCTGAACGACAACGACGGACCTGCGGACGCGTGCTTCGAGCGGTGGGAGAGG
>JBBPOB010000279.1:0-20355 GCA_038091275.1 Tylopilus subfusipes
GTACTATCTGCCTTCACTTGAAAAAGACTAGCATCAAGGCAGTAGTCAAGTCCAAACACCCCCTTCTCTCTACTAGACATTGTAAGGCCCATCTAGACTTTGCTCATGCTTACAAGGATTGAACTGTGGAGGACTGGAAGAAGGTCATATGGTCTGATAAGACCAAGATCAATCACCTAGGATCAGATGGATGCAAATGAGTGTGGAAAAAGGCAGGTGAAGGCCTCAGTAATGGATTGGTCCAGGGAACTGTTAAGTTTGAAGGTGGTTCCTTGATAATGTGAGGCTGTATGACTTGGCAGGGAGTTGGCTATGCTGCCAAGATTAATGTATTGATGAATGGTGACCTTTACCTTCAAGTTTTAAAGGATGAACTCCTCAATACCTTGGAGTATTATGGTCTTAATCCTTCTGACATCATCTTTTAGCAGGACAATGATTCCAAGCACACCTGCAGAAAGGTCAAGGAGTGGCTAGGAGAGCAAGATTTCAGGACTATGGCATGGCCAGCACAGTCTCTTGACCTAAACCCCATTGAGCATCTCTGGTGTTATCTCAAAAGAAGGCTTGGAGATGAAGAACACTCCTCTAATGGGATTCATCAGTTGTGGGAAGGAATTCAGGAGAAGTGGGAGGGAATACCAGTTGAGGAGTGTCAGAAATTGATTGAAAGCAAGCCTAGAAGGATTGAGGCAATGCTCAAGGTAAAAGGAGGTTATACCAAATACTAATATACCTTGGATATCAAAAGCTCAAAAACCATTACAATGAGTTTATCACTTTAAAATAGCCATAACTCCAGAACCTGTGGGCCAAATTACATAATTCTTGAATACACTCATAGCCACGGGTATATACCACATTTCACCTAATTACCACTAAGCACCATTCCCACACCCTCAAATACTACAGAGTGAATACTCTACAACAGCCAAACATTGCAACAGTTTTTGAGGTCACTGTATATTGTTATAATCTGCCTCCTCTTTTCCTTCATACTTCTTATCACTGTTGCATACTCCGTCCCCACCACTATCTGGGGAATCTATCTTCCAAGGCTGGACCACTTTCTTCTTATCTTAGGTCCACTTTCTGTTGACTTTGTCGAATTCTAATAGTTCCCAAGCCATTCTTTATTCAGACTTCCAATTCTCTCAGAAGGGAAGTATACCTTTCTTTATCTTCATCATATGTACATTGGACCTTATCTCATTTAGCTAACTCTCTCATGTTAGCTACATGATCCTGATTACTCATTATCCGACTGTTCTCTAATGTTCTTTCTTGTTCTTTGCTTACACATTTCCTTTCGCTTGACACTATATAATCCTCATTGCATACCTTGTACTTTTCTCACACTTGATCTTCTGCAATCTATGCTCTAATCTCATGTCCTAGTCCACCTGACTAGTATCCTCGACCTAGTAATCTTGCTAGTCTGTTTGACTAGATCCTCTGACCTTTGACCTAGCTAGTCTGTTTGACTAGAACTCCTGACCTAGTAACCTTGTCTTCGAGGACACAGTGTCTCTTCATGAGTACCTCCCTCAATACAAGAGCAACCTTGGAGTGTTTGTCCCAAAACAAATGACTAGCATAACAAAAGATCAAGTGTATCCCACATCCCTTCTACTATATCTAGGAGCAGGATAACCCAGTCACCACCATTTCACACCCAAGTCATTGAGGCTATTGACCACCAGAGTCTGACGAAGACCAAGTGTCAGCAAGTACTCTAAGACCACAAATCCCCCAAAGCCTTTTCAGACCTCTAGTAGCATCACTAGGATCCACACCCCCACACCCCACTGCTCAACTACTTAGAACCAATGCACCCCCATCCCAACCTCCATCCCAACTGTCATCTTGAGCTTCTACCCCAGACATGTCCAACAAACCAGCCAAATTAAAAGCAGCCCTTCCAGCTGACTTGACTTTTCAGGAGAACCTGGAGATGCCATGAGATGGATTAAGGTGATGAAGGCCTACTTCACCATCAATGCCCAGTTATATACCACTGATGACATGAAAGTCATGACCACCCTAAATAAGATGAGCAAGGGACAAGGAGTCTCCTTCTCCAAAATGTGGTATGATAAAATATTGAATGCTACTATTGCAGCCAACAAGAAAACTTTCAATAAACTTGCCACCAACTTTGAGTCCACCTTCTACCCACATGATGTCAAAGCCACCGCCCACCTTGACTTGCACAAACTAGTGCAGAAATCTTTCAAAACCACCAATGGAAACTATGATGATGGATTCCAGAAATACATCACTGATTTCCAGAATCTCACTGCCAAAGCTGGAATCACCAACACTGCCACCTTCATTGATCAGTTCTCCCTCTGAATAGATCAGAAAACTGTGATTCTGATCCTATCCATGTCCACCATCCCTAATACCATAGCAGATTGAATCAAAGCTGCTAAGATGTTTCACACCCAGAGGATGTGCATACTTGCACTCAAAGGAGGGAAACACATCCCTTCATTCCCCGGTCCCTCCCCCCAGATCAGAGACTCTAACGTGATGGATATCAATGCAGTCACCCTGACCAAGCTCACCCCCACTGAATGAGCTAAATGCATTCACAAAGGACAATGGTTCAAATGCTGTCTACCTGGACACAATGCCACTCAATGCCGCACCATCTTCCCCCCTCATAATCCAGCTATCATTCCTCGTAATCCTCACTCTGCTCAAAAGATCAGAGCAGTAGAAACCCCTGCCCCACAACCATCTTTGTCTGCCCCCACCCCTGAACCAACTGCTATGGAGATGTATCTCCAGTCCCTGAGAACCCAGGGAAAATCTGAGAACGAAGTCCTCCAAACCTTGAAACTATGCTATAAAGAGCCAACAGAAGAAGTATCTGTCATGCTCACATCTGAGACTCAGGATTTTTGAAATGAGAAGTTAGGTCAATGCTACCTTCTCATATAATTGCCCATGTACTTGTAGGACAAAAGAATGAAAGAACTCTCCATATTCTGATTAAACTAATACTGGGCACAAAATTGTCAACACTACTACACTCATTGACTATGGAGCCACAGGAAATTTCATAGATGTCAATTTCCTTTCTGTTGCCAACCTCCCACTATGAAAAATGCTGAAACCAATACAAGCTTATAACATAGACAGAACAGTTAATTCCAAAGAAAACATCTATTGGAAAACCACCGTAGATGTCACCTTCTCCTCAACCCTAACCGAACCCCTCAACCTCATGATCCTCAGCCTAGGATGACATTCCCACAGGTGCTTGTGGTGCACTTTGCACACCATATTAGGGTTCAACATTGCAACGGTTTTGGAGGTCACTGTATATCCATTTATTCCTCCATAACAGCTCATTGCCATGGTTGACTAACAGCCATTTATACCACATATTATGCTTATCCATTCAGAAGTTGAAACAGTTGCTGGGAATCAATCATTCCCTGAGGTTTCTAAATATCTTGCTATCCTCATAAAATATGCTCAAGGTCTTGGATTCACACAGAAACCCAATTACAACTATCTCCACACAATCCTCCTTCCGGCAATGTCCTTGCTGTCTGCTGTGACAAGAGAGACATGTATGCTTTCAGTTACACAAGTCAATGAAGATACCATGTACAAGCATAACATGCTGCATGTGTAAGTGATTGCTTTGTTCATCACATCAAATAAAGCAGAAGGACAAGTCTGACAGTCTCATCCAACAGAAAGTTGTCAATGCATGAGCTTCCAAATGAGGTAGTTGTTGTGTAGCTGATGGTTTTTATTTTCATTCAGCAGAGTCGGGCAGACATGGAAAATGTATTGTATATGAATTGTACTCCTTCTGTTCTTTTGAAGTTGGTTATAGACTGACTTTGAGTCGACTGCATGAGTGAGTAACTAGCAACTGGCATTATTGGCTAACCAAGTGGAGGCAAAGTAGGAATACCATAAGTCATAGCTGAGCATATTGCCAAGTCAGAAATAACCAAGTCAAGCCAAGTCATGACAACACTAGGAAATAACCCCTCCACCTCCCATTGATGCCATTCTGTACCATCTATGTCTCCTATTATGGTACTTTCATAATAGCCTTTCCATAGCCTTGCTCTGGGACTTACCATAACCTTGTCATAGCTGTTACGATTTCTCCTCTTCTTGTACTTGACTTACGAGTTGATCCTGACTTCGCTTACCTTGTATTACTAATCCTAGTCCCACTTTGGGAACTGGATCTCACCTTCCTATTGGAAGTTCATACTTATGGTACGACTCCGCCATTCGTAATTCTCATTGGCTCGTTGTATCGTACGACTTTTATGTTTCCTTTCTTGACTGTTTCCTTTCCAATCTCTTTCCTTTTACATCGTGGTCCGTGCACCCAGTCTTACGTTATTTAAGTTGTGTCTTTGTTACCCTCGATCCTCATGCTAGTCCTCTCGTAATACTAGCTTCCTTCTGTACTCTCATTGCTTACTCGTCGAATCCAACTTGTGCCATTTGACCTTGTCGTGTCCTGAGTAGTCTCACTACTCAGTCTAAAGACTTCCATGGTCGACTTACGCAAGTAAGCGACACCTCATCCAAAGTACTGTCTTCGGCGTTTACTGGGCTCGTCGACACTCTTGTGTCCAACACATGAACGATCCTTCGAATTGTTACTCCGACGGCAGGAGTATATCTTCTGGACACTATCCTTGTAATCCACATTGTATCCCTCAATGGAGATCTCAATGAAGAAACTCTCTTACTAGGAGAGGCCTATGTCGTCTTAGCCTTTGGAAGGTAGTATACGTCTCGCAACGTAACAATAGCCTTACCCAGGAATTCCCCAAGGACTTCTCTCTGATCCCCATGACACAAGGCATGTTCTCTTTCTCACTTCTTCTTTGTTCCATACAATATCCCCTTTGACCACACAAAAGCTGTCTGCTTCCTGATCTCTGTCTCTTCCTCTTTAATCCATGGTGTTCATTATGCCCTTGCCCTATATTACTTAATATAGTCTTCACACTATCTTTGGACTTGGCCCATGTGCCACCAAGGCACTACATATAGCATTGTTCCTATGCTTTGATACCTTGTCTTTGTCCTACTTGATACCCTATCTCTACTACTGAAGACTCCATGTATCCTTGCTGTAGAATGACAAAAGACCTTAGGATTGGAATTCTTAAAGGTCTAAATGTGTGTAAGTGGGTCTGAGGTGCAATACCATTCAACCCAAGGGATTTCTACAGAGCTAGTGAGTAATGAAAAAAGTAATGGGGAGTGCCCTAGGTCAATTCAAGTGAATCCAGGTCAATCCAATTGGATAGAAAGAGGGGAAATAGATGGATGAAGGTGAGGGGAAGTGTCAAAGGCAAAGGTAGATGTTGCTAGATGTGTTCTAGTACAAGAGTGACAAATCCAGAACAAATTTGAAAGAAAGAGGATGAAAGGAAGACAATCTAGACACACTGGACCAGATTGAGATGAATGACAATGACAACAATGACAACAAGAGATGAACAGGCAAGTGATTGATGCACATGGGTGAAATATATATTACAACTGTGCAATACAAGGGATTTATAACCTAAGAGAATATCCTAGACTTGTCCTAAATAGGAAAATATTGAAAGAAGCTAAAGTGGGTAATCAGTACAAGAAGTACAACATGCCACATCAAAGGATCATCAATGACCTTATGGAAAGGTACAAAACAATCCAGACTGGTCCAAAACACAAAAGAACTTCAATGAAACCAAAGAGAGACAATCCAAAAAATGAAAGAACATGAATTGGGACAATCTGGTTAGGACCTACATACACAGACAGATGGATTGACATTGGATCAAAACAGACAACAACAATGATGGCAGACAACAAGTAACAGTGATGGGAATGTGGTTATAATCTGGTATAAGGTTGTAGAGTCATGATATGGAGGAATGCAACCATAGGGAGCATCCAGCTCCCACATCACCCTGGCAATGAAATCCCCTTTGCATCTCTTCAGTAGCCAATCATGATAGGCCACCTCTCTCTTGACCATGTCCACTCCAGACAATGTGTCTACCCTCATAGATATCCACCTAGATTCATCCAGGTCTACTTCCCAGCTTACCAAGTGCTGAGTCATAACAGGTCCTCATTCTACTTACTTTTGTATTCTATGCATCACCTGACAAATTGATAACAGTTCACTTCACCCATGTGATCTTGAATGCAAGAAGTAGTCTCAACAAACCTTACATGGATGCACTGTGTATAGACCACTTACATCAGTAACAGCACATGGATAGCTTATGTACATCATGGACAGGAGATGGCAGGCTCACAGGACCTATTGCCAGGATGGTGTCACATAGTGTGCAGGGCCATTCCAGATTATTGGCAGTGTTGCCATCATTTTGGGCAGGTAATGTACCTTATTTTTTGGAAGTAAGGTAATTATTGGCCAATGCTATTGGCAGGGTGCAGGATATGCCAGTGATATAGCAAGGCTAACTAGCCTGCCATTCCAAGAGTATTAAGGCAGTCATACTCGAGCCAGGATGGCCGAGGCTGGAGGGGCTGTGGCCGAAGGCCACAGCGCTATGACCGTGTGCGAAGGGGGACACTCGGGCTGTCGACTCGTTTGCTCGTCCGTCGGACACCCTTCTCCGAGGATTAGGGTCGGACCACCAGGCCCGAGGGTGCTGGTGTACAGTACAAGCAGGGACGAGCAAAGGAAGCAGGGAGGAGGCGGTTTCGAGCCTGCGAAAGCTCTCGTCAGGGAGGCTACCGCTGCCCCAAAACGCTTGCCCTTCCGAGACCGTTTAGGGTACCAGCTACCGACCTTATATATGCCCTCTCCAGGGAGTAGGCGTCCCCGTGCTCGCAGAGGTGCTAGGACATGCGAGGGGAGCCCACAGCGGGACGGCGCGACCCCAGATTAGGTCGGTTGCGATGTGGGGTCTATATGAGTGGGGAGGTGGGAGGCTTCCACAACGGTGGAGGGTCCAGTTATACCTGTGTGGAACAGGCACACTCCCACAGGGCAGAGGGGGCTCTTTCGCCGTGGGCACCCATCAGCACTTTTGCGCTGCCATGCGGTCCCACGGTGGAGCCGTGGGATCGCCGTTCGCCATCCAGCAAAAAAGTGGATTCGATGAGCAACATGTACAGTCAAGAATACTGTCGAGCGTCGGACGGGTAGATCCATGAATCACGACACCAGACTTGAAAGAGGCTGTGTCAGGAGAACCCGACGTGAACAAGCTAGAGGAGCCCAGCTCGAATTGAGATGCGTGCACCCACGCAGGGCATCATGATGACCCCTCGCGCGGGACCGTCGACGTCCGAGGATGGCGTGCGTTGAACCGAACACGCCGAAGCCCATCAGGGACGGACGCCTAGCGCGCAGCGGGCACGTTCGCCGGGAGGGTCCCATGAGGGGAAGGTGAATCGCCCGAGATGGCGTCTGGTCTAGTGGACAGGTGAAGCGTGGACTCGGACCGAGGGAAGGATACTAGGGAGGAACTGACCACTGTGTCCTCGTCTTCTTGTTGTAGATGTCGTCGCGGTCATTTGAACGGACGAGGGCTGGTCGCGTGCAGGAGAGCATGCAGTGATGTGGACTTGAGGAACGCGGGACTCCGAGTTGGGTCGTGGACCTAGACGCGTCGCTCAGGTCGAACGACCCTTTTCGATCGCTGCGTGATGGTTGCATCTGCATACCTGTATCTGATATCATCAGCCCACGCGCGGCGATGGATGACTGGACATCACCCGGCGGTGCCAACGAGTCCTTCCGGCGTACGTAGCCCGGATCAGCCAAGCCTGGTAGACACCGGTCGGCGTTTCGGCGGTCGCTGCTGCGTGTGTGGGAGTGAGACGCACTGGCGTTACGAACTTTATTTCCGAATCTGGGCTAGACTCCCGACGCCAGGCATGACGACCAGAGGCAACGAACGACTCGGAGGAAACGTACAACCCAATATCGTCCCGCATGGAAACGGACGTGCGATGACCTGGCACACGCCGTCTCTGTCTACCTTGACGTCCGAGTCTACGATCTGACATGTGTCGACCGAAGCGCTGCTAAAGGGTCCGAAGGTGGATTATCTCATTCGAGGGATCGGATCGAGGTGGCCATGGACAAAACAAACTTCGAAGGTCGCATGTCTCTCGTACGTGCGTTATCATTTTCTCTCTCTGCACACGCGTTCTCGCTCGCTCGCTGAGGTGCACGATGATCCCACCGACGTCGCCCCTCCAGACCCTCCTCGCCGGAAACACCACTTGGGCAGATACGGTAGACCGGGCCGAACCCGGCTTCTTCCTCCGATCAGCCCTCGCTCAATACCCAAAGGCACGTCCGTCCTAGAGTCTCTTAGAAGTCTCGCTCACACAACAACCCCAGGTCCTCTGGATCGGTTGCGCAGACTCGCGCGTCCCAGAGACGCTCCTCACAGGCGCACGCCCAGGCGACATTTTCGTCCACCGCAACATCGCAAAGTCTGTCCCTTCTTGTATTTTTTTCCCACACGGACGCACCCGAAACTGACGCGATCATGTCGACACAGCCAATTCCACCCCGACGACGATAGCGCGCTCGCGGTCCTCTCCTACGCAGTCGGCGTCGTCGGCGTCGAACACGGTACGTTCTCTAACCTCGCGGACCCCAACCCTCACACCCGCGCGCACACAGTGGTCGTCGCGGGACACACCCACTGTGGAGGTGCAATGGCTTGTTATCAAGCCATCGTATCGGCCCGTTCAGGCTCCACCACCGCCACTATCGCCGCCACCGCCACTCCCTCCTCTTCCCAAGACAAAGAGACGCCACTGTCCCGCTGGCTCGCCCCACTCACCAACCTCGCCGCGTCGCTCGACATACCCGCCGACACGCCCCTCGACGCAGCCGTCGAACGCGTCGTGCACGCCAACGTGAAACGCCAGGTCGAGCACGTCTGTGCTGCCGAACCCGTCCGGCTGGCTTGGGCGGCGGGGAAACACCTCTGCGTGCACGGATGGGTGTACGATATCGCCTCGGGCCGCCTCAAGGACCTCGCAGTCTCGCGCGGCCCTCCCTCCGGCGTCCAGGCCCAACTCTGACGAAAGAGAGAGAGAACATAGAGAGTATAGACTGCATGTATAGAGTCTTTTTTTTCTTTTCTTTTGCATGCGTGCCATAAACATCGAAACTGTCCGGGAATCGAAACCATATAGCTACTTGAGAAGAACACGAGCGGGCGATGGATGACAACAGAACAAAAAAAAAAAAAGGTAATCAACAACGGAAAGAAACGCGATGCACGAACAAACGTGACAACAGCACCGACATCATCATCATCAACACAAGACGCAACACTTTCACCCCCACCAGTCTCCCGATACCGATACCCACCCGCGGACGACGTAGGACGTGAGCGTTCTTTGGGCTGTAATCATCCTCTTCAGGGTGGTATACGGGAAAAAATACGTGGTTAACAACGCATTCCAACGGAGAGCGGGGTATCGGACGAATACTCCGAGTCGTCGTCAACGAGAGACGGGCATCAGAGCGCCAAAAATCTGATATGTAAGTGTCGTCGAAGAGAGAGGAGATGTTGGAGAACGGGAACTGCGAGCTCGAGGTGGAAGCGTCGTTGAAGACAGAGGAGAATATGCAGATTGACGAACGATCGATGGAGGTAAGGGCAAAACAGCAATTGTTCGCAATGCTTGCGAGGAGGGTATCGGAGCTGCGGGCGGGCAGCTGGAGATATCGCGACTGATGTACCTGGGGGTCGGAAGGAAGCTCGGGTTTGCCCATGGACGAGACCTTGTTTACATTCTAGGCTAGACAATGCACCAACGGAACACCACTAGCTCAACATGTCCCGCATACTCACCGCACTGAACCGCCCAGCGATTGCCCACTCGTTCACCACCCAAACACCCCAGAGTGCAAGCCAACCAAACGTCCACATCCAGCCCAGAACACCACCCACCCGTCTCCCCGTCGTTTTCATCCAAACTTGCTCCAGCACCACCCCAACCCAGTTCATCACCCAGAAACCGACAAGAGCGACCGAGCTCCCGCCCCGTCCAAAGGAGCGCAGTTCGATGTCGTGAAAGACGCCCGAGACGAGAAAGGCTCCGAACAGCCCTCCAAACCGGCCAAACAGATAACCGAACGGCTGGAAACCCAACGGCACGAGCAATTCACGCATCAACTGGTGCCACCGACGGCCCCAAAATTCGGTCAAGGAAGTCGACAGCCAAGGAGCGTCGAAAAGAGGTGGCCATTGAGAGGGGTGATGCTGGAACAAGACGGTGCAGATGATCGCCGCCAATTGGTGGCTCCATTGCATCGCAAGGTACACTATGCAGATCGTCAAGAAGGACACAAAGATAGCCCGCGAGATTTCTAGGAATGGCGGGAGGGCGTGGTCGAACAATGTACCACCATTGAGAGAGCCAAAGGTGTCTGGGGACAACATGCGAATGACTTGCACGCATGTGTGGATACCCAAGGTGTAAAGCGCCAGTCGAGCTGCCGACAACAGCACAAAGACGATCCGTGAATCCGTTTCAAAGGTGTACTTGGGGAGGACGAGTCCTCGCGACCAGTTCCACCCGATGCCTCGCTGGTTGATCATCAAATCCCAGGCATTCCACATTGCTGTGTAGACGCTCTCTGAATTGCTGTGTTGATCGTTGTTCGAAGGCCTCTGACGGCGAAAAGGCTCCCGTGCAATAGCCCACACAGTTGCCCGCATGGAGAAGGAACACATATGACTCTATGGCAGACCACGTCAATGGGATGCAACACTAGACCGGGACCACTCACGATGAGCACGGTGTTGGACTGGGCCTGCTTCGGATCGCCTCCCGACATGTCGACGAACATACCGCGCCAAGCGAACCATACGAGGACAGGCAAGAGCGCAAGACGGTAGAAGCGTGTCCCGTTGAGCTGAACGAGTACCGCCATAACGTAGAGACAGACTAGAGGTGGTAGAACATAGGCAAGGAAAGTGGCCCTTGTGAGGGGGATCTTTTGCGACGCCGCGAACAGGTCGTCCATGCTGTCGCACCAGGCCATGAGGATTCTCCTTCGCAGAGAAGGTGAGAAACTGACCTTGTTATCCTGGCCATCGTTGGCTTGTAGGGTGTAGGGTGTTAAAACGACGGGCTGCGGCTTCGATAAGGCAGTTCATGATTTTGGTAGTTGATGGTACAAAAGGTTTGATCCACCGAATCTCCCCTGCGGTCGTGGAGCGGCACGGACGTTTGGAATCGCCGCCCGTCGGAAATTAATCAGACTGAAAGTCGCAAAAACATGATCTCGGTAGCACGTTCGTTAACCGACAATGTAGAAAGGCTCGAGAATGAAAACACTCACCCACTTAATGACAAGGTTCCATTAGAGGATGGTGAATAGTTGAGACAGCGGCTCAAGGGCAGGTACTCGTAATGCATGGCGTTCTTGCGCCGTCCCATAATCACCTACATTGTAGTCGATATCATGAATCACGATGGGTGAAATGCTCGATGGATTAGTGTTGATTAGTACTCTAGTCTTTGTAACTTTTATATATGATATATGATGGGCCACATCACGCCCATATCGCGTCGAACCATCGCCGCACCATCGCCGCGAGCACCAACGACGGCTGAAACCCGCCCACGACGCTCAACGCCCGAAACCGCCCTACCTTGGCATACACGTTCGCCATCGGAACGCCCCAGACCACCAACCACCCGACCATCCACGCCCTGCCCCACACACCGCCCACCCACCTCCCCGTCGCCTTCTTCCACACACGCTCCAAAACGATCCCGACGCCGTTCATCACCCAGAAACCAAGCACGACCACCAAGTGTCCACCCTGTCCCAGCTCCGCGTTGTGAAAGAGCCCCGAAACGAAAAACGCGCCGACGAGCCCTCCAAGCCGGCCAAACACGCACGCAAACGGGTGATACCCCAGATTCAAGAGCATGTCGCGCATCAGCTGGTGCCATCGGCGACCCCACAGTTCGCTCAGCGACGTCGACAACCACGGCGCGTCGAAAAGAGGCGGCCATTCGGACGGATGCTGGCGAAACCCGAGGACGCACACGATCGCTAGGAATTTGTAGGTGTACTGCAGCCCAAAATACGCTTCCGCCGCTGCTAGAAACGAAACGAACACGGCGCGCGAGAGTTCTAGGACGGGAGGAAGGGTGTGGTCGAACAAGGAGCCGCCCTTGAGCGAGCCAAACGTCTCGGGGGACAGGGCGCGCGTGATCTGCACACACGCGTCGAACGCGAGCATGTGAAGCGCGCATCCGAGCGCGGACGACAGCGCGAACGCGATGCGCGAGTCGGTCTCGGACGTGGGCTTGGGCTTGGGCTTGGGCTTGGGCACGACCAGTCCTCGGGGCCAATTCCACCCGATACCCCGCGGGCTTATCAACAAGTCCCAGGTGTTCCAGCATGCCGCATAAACGCTCGTCGAATCGGATCTGTTCCGGTCGTTTATCGCCGGACTCTGACGCTGATATTGCACTCGCGCGATCGCCCACACCGCGGAACGGGTCGCCATGGAGGACATTTGGGTCTAGGACGAGGACCCCCCACCACCACCATCAAATCAGCCGTGCGACGCGAAACGAGCGACACTCACGGCGAGCATGGAGTTTGCCTGGGTCTTGTCAGGATCGCCCTCCGACATATCCACAAACGTCGCTCGCCAAGCCAAGCATAACATGATGGGCAACAACGCCAGCCGGTACGAATGCGTTCCCTCGAGTTGCACCAGGACGCCCATCGAGTACTGGCAGACGAACGGCGGGAGGATGTACGCCAGAAAAGTAGCCTTGGTGAGGCTGATCGATTGCGACATCGCCAAGACGTCCTGAACGACACTTGTGGCGGTCATGCCGTCAGCAGAGCTAGCTTCATGTGGAAAGTAGGGGAGGGGGGACTGACCGAGAGGCTCGCGAGGCCATCATGCAGGGGGGGTGGAGGGGTTTCGAGAAACGAATCGTACAAGGCACTCTGCAGATTAGTTATGTATAGTCTCATAGGGACGTGTGACGACATCTTTTCATTTATACTCAACCGCAGTTCGTCCGAGGCTAGACTGAAAGCGTCGAAGTCCGACCATCTACCCGTTTTCCAATTTGCGTTTGATCACGATGGCACACGCCCGTCGGATATGAATGCCCTTATGAAATAGTAGTGTGTCGATGACCTGACATGCCCATGTGTGCCCTTTCCATGTGAAGGGAACGCTGACAGACCACGTAGGCACGTTAGCCGAAAAGTCTACGTCGTACATATCTGCCATACCCGGCGCCCGTCGCCTCGTTCGACACAACTCATAAAACGAGAGGGGAATGGTTGAAAGCGTTAATGAGAGAGGGCGCTTTACATCCGTCGGAGGAACCAAACATGAATATGCCCGACCGATGACGTGTCCAATGCAAACCTTGTTTGCACCCATATATACGTGACTCTGCCCCAGTAGTATTTTTACCATCGGCCACCACACTATCAGCGATGCGGCGCTTGGTTTTGCAACGCCCTTCCTACAGGACGTATCTGAAATCCCGATTCTGTCGGTCCGTCAAATCCATGAACTCCTGCCCGAGATTCGGATCAGCTACCGCATCACCACCTGCCAGTGTCAAACGCAAAGTAGCGACGGCGACGGCGTACCTTGTCCACCTTGACCTGCACGCGCGTCCCGTCCTCCGACTCCTTCTCGATGAAGAACTCCTCTTCTTCCTCGACTGGTTCAGCATCCCGTCGTGCGTTCTCCCGCGCCAACAACCATCGGATGACCAACAACAGGAACGGGCAGGTGAGATAACAGACTCCGATGATGATCCACGGGATACGGTTCCTGTATGGAATTTTTCACCCCCATTCGAGCGCAATCAGGAACAGCGAAAGAGGAAAACGAAACAGGGTACCTTACCTTGGCTTGTACTGCGACTGCCACATGAACGGACCGGCCGCGTTTCCGATGCAGTAGGCGCTCAACATGATCGCGTTCGTCGTGATCTACATCGTCATCACCCCGCGCGCCCACCTAAGAAAACACACGCGGACACGACGAAAAGAAGGAGGGACGGACCCTCTTGGTATGTCCTGCCGTCACGTTGTTCAACCAGGACAGCGACAAGACGAATCCGGTCGTGTTGATATCGACGAACCAGATCCCAAACAGCAACCCAATCTGGTCGCGCCACGGCAAGAACTCGATCATCAATATTCCTATCAGGGACGGGATGAAGTACACCGCGCCGACGTAGGCACGGCCGTTCGGAATTCGGGCCGCGAGCGTTACGCCAGTCAAGATGGTCATGATCTCGATGAAGCCGTCGACGCATCCGAGGAGCGTCGTGCTGAGGTAGGTGAAACCAAAGGAGGAGATGATGATTTGGCGCTGGTTCGTGAGCGAGTTGGGTACGTTGTCCAATGCGGAGAAGAGCGCAAAGAGCCATGTCTTGGGGTCTAGGAGCGCTTCTATCATCCTGCGTTCCCTTGTCAATGCCAAAGCACGAATACGAATGCATAAAGACCTACTGTTCCTTCTTGAAGTGCTTGTTCTCGACGCCGGTTTGGTTTTCCTAGAGGTTTCCATTAATACACGAGTGACCATAGATGATCGCTCGTAAGACTCTTACCTTCAGGCGTTGAACCGCCGTCGCACGCTCGCTCGGCGTAAGGAACCATGCACTGGTAGGAGAATCAGGGAAGAAGAACCTGTCAAGTATACGGTCAGCTAAGGATATGAAGCAGCAACTGTAGTACCAGTAGAGTACCGCCACGATGAGCGTCATGGTCCCAGTAATGACCATCAACCTGCGGATGTGTCAGTTTCGGGAATCATTTCTCCACAGCCACGACCTCTTACCATTGCCAGGGAGCGAATCCGGTGGTTTTGATGTGTAGAGATCCAAAGCTAATGAAGCCAGAGATGATCTGGGCTGTTGCCACACCCCCGTCAGCATCGCCCGCGATCCGATCCAGTCTCTTCACCTGTTCCGTTCATCAAGACTAGCTAAGTCTCAGCGCAAACGACGACGCCCCAATTATGGGGGACACTCACACCAATACCCGACCCGCAACGTCTGTTCCTTGCGCGTGTAGAACATGGAGCTGACGATCATGAACCCCGCCGTGATGGACCCCTCACACATGCCTAAAACCAGCCTGCACACAAACAGTTCTGCAAAGTTGGTGCAAGCGGCTTGGCAGATGAGCGAAATGGCCCAGATGAAGATGTTGAGACTAGGCACAGGGTCAGTGACGGCCGGCGGGGATGCATGAAGGTGACGCTCGCCTCATCCATCTTCCGACGGGGAACCGCTGCAAGGCGAGGTTCTGGGGGTATTCGAAGACGAAGTAGCTGATGTAGAATATTGTGCCGAGCCTGAGCGCACGAAACCTCAGACGTGTGAGCAATTTGCCAGAGGTAAATGAACGATACCAATTGTATCTGCGAAGCGTCGTGTCAGAGCACTCTTGGGTACGTAAAGAGTTTCGCACGTCACGAGCACTTACTGATTGGTCGATAGATGCGCGCCTTGGCTGTCGTGTGTCAGTCCAAGTAAACATCACGTTCTAACGCCGAGGAAAATCTCACACTATGCCAAGAATCGCGGCACTACCGAGCGTAGTTTTATCCATAAACTGGATCCTGCACCCCGAGAAAGAATGAGCAAAAGCGAGCCAGGTATCAAAACACGTCTCCTCACCAATAGAGTGCTGTACGACACGCAGCTCATAAAAAAAAACGGCGATACTGGACGATGCGAAGTCAAAAAACTCACTGCACATCATCGGGAGAATGTGGTAATCAATCTTCCTCCTGCATGAGCCGGGTTAGCAGTAGAAGACGACGCCACCAGAACGGGTCGTAGCACACCTGACGTGGGCCGCCTCTGCGGGGTCCAACTCGCCCGACAAGCCAGCGACGATCTGTGCGCCGGTGTCCACCTCCTTGGTCGACACTGCGTGTGCATGGTGCTCCTGTAGAGGTTGTTGTTTCTCTCCTTGGCTGTCTGACGACGCGGCTTTGGAAGGCACGCGACACATGGTCTTGACGGGGTGCTCCCACAACTTTTACGATATGAGGGGGCCCTTTTAAGTGAATGAGAAAAGCCTGACGTCGGGGAGATAACGACATTGGTAGTATGGATGCATCCACTCTCATCTTCGTGAGAAGGAAGTTGACCAAACGGAGTAAACAAGACGACTGCGGCCCGATAACGTGAACAGTCTCGAACGCAGGAGCACAGTGAGGTTCAAAACATAGCGCCCGGTTGGTTGACAACACGGGAGCTGATTTCATCATTGGCTGCTTTACAGAACACGGAACACCGTTGATACATTCGGTTTCTAGGTACGGTTACCTCTGGTACTGGGGTAAGTCGAATTGAGGTATGAGCAACTTGTCGCCACGCACGTACCACACTCCGGTCAATCCAACTTCTTTGAGCTATTGGCGAAGCGTGCGGAGGGCGGAGCATCCTCGGCCAGCTCCCTAGTCAACTTCTCGAAGTCCACATCGTTGCGTTTGAAGATGTCCGCAACGATCGCATCAACATCCTCGGTCACCGGCAGCGGTTTGCCGTCCTGTGACATCGTTTTCACTTGGACGACTTCCATCATCTGGTGGAAAACGTGCAACTTTCCCATGGCGCGGAGACGATCCTGTCATATCAATCATGGATGAACAACAGCTCGATCATACCCCGCCAGCGACCATACCCTCATTTTCTCCATCATGCCAATCTGATTTCGCATATCGTCCTCCTTTCCTTGTTCAATAGCGGTCCAACCGTCTTTCATCTTCATCCACACGCAGAGTTCCCATGTCTTTGCGTTGATGACCCCTTTCTTGTCGAGTTCACATGCAGCCGCCATGGCCCTGTAGTCATACGTCCATTTTTCCAAACCAAAGGCCGTTTGCTTCATCTCCTCGGGGTCGTAGGCACGGCGGAGAAGATCCTTGATGAAACCATCCCTCTTCTCCGGAGCCTCTGAAACGATGTTTGCTATGGTAGACTCACTGGGTTTACGAAAAACGATCTCTTCCTGAGGGAACCCATGGCGGAAACGCAGGGTGGCAACACCACCGAGGAAATCGCGCACGATAGGAACGAGAATCACGAAGACGAAAAGGTCCATGGCGACGTGACCGAGGAGCGCCACGTTCAAGTCCGGTGCGGTCGCGCTCCACTTCGGAGCTAGTTTTCCGACGACAAACCAAACGCCGTACCGGTACATGCCGCGATATAACCGTCTCATGAGGAGAAGGGACCAAGCCAGGTTCATTCCCACTAGCATCAGAAAGTGTTGTCTGAAGTGTCCGGACACGTCATTTGCGAGATCTCAGGGAGCGTAGGCGTTCGACGTACTTTTGGGCGGATGCATTGGTAGAGTGGATATGGGTAACATATATCTCTACCTTGGGATCGCAATCGGCGAAGAAGGAGTGTACTGGGTGGTTTTCTGGCACTTTGTGAACTGCGGGCATGTCGAGGGAAGTAAGCAAGCGGCGTTCTCAGGTCTCCACGAGGTAGCATCGTTCCTGGTTATATAAGCAGACGGAGTTGGCAGCTTCAACTTGGAATCCGAGGAGGACTTGTTTCGCGCTTGCAAGGTCGAAACGCACGACGAGACATCCGAGTTTGCGTCGATCGCGAGCGATTGGACACCGGCGTTCCTGCGACTCGACGGATATGGGCCAGGCACGACACCTGTTGTACGGATAAACGGACATTTCTGCACTCACCACTGCCTTGACAGATTGTCCGTCGCGACCTCCGTTCTGCAGAACGACAGCGGCAAGTTGAACGGAGCAACGTCGTGCTACAAGGTCGCGATCATGGGTCAAGACAGGGGCGTGTATGTAATACATTCCCACGCATTCTCCCTCATAAACCCGTTTTTTCTGGTTGTTGATCTTTCCGATTCTTCCACAATCAAAAACGCCCATGAAGAGAAACGACGGTGCAGAGCGTTGAGCTGCCCTTTGATGGGTTCGCATTGACATCGCCCGTTCGGCACCACTCTCCTTGTTACTTCGTAAAGGGACGGGCTTACATTCCTCTGAAGCGTTTTGTCGTGGTAGAGCTCTTGCTCGAATACACCTCTTATTGCTTCACTGTCCCTATTGTTAACCGAGCTACTACGTCACCAATGCAATCTGTGAGTAGGGCATTGGTATCCGTCTGGGTTCTTGAAGAGGTAGAGCTGGTGATAGTCCTCGGCATCATACCACTGTCCAGCCTTGACGGTCTCCGTGACGATCTTCTTTCCCTTGGGCGTGAAATGCTTGGCCTGGACCTCCTCCGTGACGCGCTTTGCAACGCTTGCTTGCTCGGGGCTGTGCGTAAAAATGGCAGACCGATACTCTGCGCGAATACAAGGTCCAGGGTCAGCAGACATACGGCGACGCAGTCTTCATGCCACGTACGGGTACCCGCGTCCGCGCCTTGTCTGTTCGCAGTCGTTGGATCGTGCGTGCGATAAAAGAACTCTGGGTGGGACCGCATCAACGTCGAAACCGAGGCATGCAATCATACACACTCACCGACGAGTTCGTCGTACGTGACGACAGAGGGATCAAACTCGATTCTCACCGCCTCTGCGTGATTCGTCGTGCCAGCACACACTTCCCGGTAGCTAGGGTTGACAGACGAATCCTTGCCCCCAGTGTATCCTACCGCGGTCTTCAAGATCCCCTTCTTCTCAGAGGGTGGGTAATACTTCAGAAAGATGTGCTCCACGCCCCAGAAACAACCTGCTGCAAAAGTGGCGATTTCGGGCTTTTGCGATGCTATCCCAGCATGTTATGAGCGCTTTCGCATACACATGTCATAGTCTTGATGAGTACCTGAAGTCATTGCGGAGCGATAGTAAGATGGGTCGATGCCGTTCGCAGAGAATGATTTCGTGGCGAAAGAAACGAGTGCAGTGCGGATTTGGTTCAGGCGACTGAACATGTGGAACAGCGCTGGACGTCGTCAAGTCGCTATAACCCGGAATTTTTACATGCGGTGCCCCGGCACAGCCTGTCAAGTTGTTGAGCTTGTTTGGGAACACAGACATCTCACCATACCCAAGCTTGGAGGAGATCACTGGCAACCAGAAGCGGAATAACGTGTTCAAAGGTTCCAACTGCAATCCGATACTTCATCGAGTCACAGAACACTTATAAAAACCACCTGGAATACCTACAGTAATACTGTATCAGGCTAGTAATGACCGCGGAGCAAGTGGATTTCAAGCGGCGCTCGAAGTGTAGCACCTGTAAACTCGCGAAGACCAGACCGAAAGCAGCGTAACATTATTGATCTGAACACCCAGATCCATGAGTCTCTCGGCCTTTTTCTCGTCCTTCATGAACGTCGTCCACGCAGACGCAGAGGAGAAGGAGGAAGTCGCAGAGTCTACGCAGGCCGAGCAAGTTGAACAGGTGGAGGAGGAAGAACCGGAGGACGTTAGTGCAACCCCCACGACTTGTTTCGTTCCCTCGCTCATACTCTTTCTCGGTAGTTGCACCCAATAATCCGTGAAGAATGCAAGGGCACGGCCAAATGTGCGCCGCTGGCGCGACACTTTGAACATTGTCAAGAAAAGGTCTCGGCTGGCCAAGGCTACAAGGGCGAGGACTGCGTGGAGGAACTGTAAGCCGTCCACATATTTCCTCTGTTGTAAGCTGACTGTGCTTCTGACAGATGTACGTCTTTGTTACCCTACTCTTCCAGGGAACCAGGCTAACGTGGCATCAATTACACCTTCGAACGGAAGTCCAGTACGTGTTTTACCGACGAGGTTGGTCCAAATACTAACCCTGACGTGTAAAGCATGATGCACTGTGTTGATGTATGTTACCTTGCTCTTGTGGCTCACGCGAAAGCTTCATGTCCTCCGCAGGCTTGTGCAGGACCAAAACTTTTCTCCAAGTTGAAGTAGGTGAAACACTAATCATTTTATTTTGCTAGGTAGGAACCCTCCTTGCATTAATATTCGAGTTCGCGACCTCTGACACTTTGATAGTAGAATAGATCACGCAGAAGGCCCATCCGAGGATAGAATGCATCTTTGTCTCGTCCTTTCTTGCTGTGACTATGTGAGACCTTCCTCGCCATGGCCGTTGTTGTGTATATTCTCCATGAATAGCCCGCGACAGCAAACGCGAAAATGTCTTCCGGACGCCCGGACGCAAAGCCCTAGGTCTTCCTTACGATGTTGTTTCGCCTCCTGTGTCTGCATTGCATCAATTCGCGTCCAGTCCCAGCTCATATGCTTGATGTTTGATTGCTAGCTGAGGCTCTAGAACTGCTTGGGTTGGCACCGTGAATCTTGGCGACACCGCACACTCGAAGTAAGACATTGCCGTT
>JBBPOB010000280.1:0-20292 GCA_038091275.1 Tylopilus subfusipes
CCCGCAGCGAGTGCTTCCTGACGGATAAGCTCAAGCTCGGCCTCGGTATCAGAACTACAAGAATTCGTGTGAGATTTGAGATTTGAGATATGGATAAACACATACGAGAAGCGATTGACACCAACAATAACTTTGAGACCGAATTTGCGGGCATTCTCGATGTGCCGGGCGAGATTCCGGCAGCCTTTCTGGAGGGTAACAAGATCTTCCTTGGTGTAGGTATCAGCGAGGGGCTTGCCGGGGGTCACTTCGGGTCCTCCGCCGTGCATCTTCAGTGCTCGAGTCGTCGCCACAATCACGGTGGCATCGGGCTTGAGACCGGAGAAACGGCACTTGATGTTGCAAAACTTCTCCATGCCCATATCAGCACCAAAACCACCCTCCGTAAGGACGTAACCGATACGGTCAGGGGAATCACCCGGTTCCGCCCCCGCGAGTTTGAGAGCGACACGATCAGCAAGGATGGACGAGTTGCCGTGTGCGATGTTGGCGAAAGGGCCCGCATGAACGAAGACAGGCGTGCCTTCAAGCGTCTGCATGATGTTAGGCTTGACAGTGTCCTTCATCAACACCGCGAGTGCACCACCGACACCAATGTCATCGGCTGTGATGGCGTCGCCTCGTTTGCTCGTTGCAACGACCATTGCGCCGAGCCTATCTCGCATATCTCTGAGGTCTGTGGTCAGCGCCAGCACCGCCATACATTCACTTGCAACGGCGATGTCGAAACCAGCTTCCCGCTCGTGGCCTTGCTCAGTAGGGTTACGACCTATGGTAACTTTACGCAGAAAACGATCATTGGTATCGAGAACACGATTCCAAGTTATAGTCTCCGGGTCAATGTCGAGACGAGCGAAACGATTGATTTCTTCAGGGGTAAGATCGTTAGGGTCGGTCTTGTTTATGCCGAGCTTCTGCAACCGTTTCAACATAAGAGGGGCAAACTCGCGTTTTCCTTTCTTGGTGGGTACAAGCCGGCTGTAAAGAGCCTTGTCGGACTGAGTGGCCTCGTGGAACATACGTGCGTCGAGAGCAGCAGCTGAGTGGGTGTCAGGGGGCCCTTCTACTTGGAATGAACAACACGAACCGAGCAAATTGTTGGCAGCCGTCACGGCATGGATATCACCAGTCAAATGCAAATTGAACTATCATATATGTCAGCGGACCAATGTTGGTCAATCCCCAATCGGATCTTACTTCATCCATAGGAATAACTTGACTGTAACCCCCACCGGCAGCACCACCCTTTATACCAAAGGTGGGTCCTTGACTAGGTTGACGGACGCAAGCAAAAGAAGGACGACCAAGGTGTGCACCCAAGGCTTGCGCAAGGCCAATGGTCGTGGTTGACTTACCCTCACCAAGTGGTGTAGGAGTGATGCTAATTTATCATCGGCGCCTCGCTTTGTGCACTTGGAAGTACACTCACCCGGAAATGACAATGTACTTGCCGTCTTTGCGGTGTGCCAAACGGTCCAAGATGCTGAGCTCGACCTTGGCCTTGTATCTACCATAACTCTCCAACTCATCAGGGTATATACCTATCTCGCGTGCAAGCTCAGTGATTGGTTTGGGAGTGTGTGCCATGGCAATCTCGATGTCACTAGGAACCTTGGCCTTGATGTCAAGGGGGAGTGGTGTGACCTTGCGGGTACTAGCTTTTTCGAAATGACGAACGGCAGACGTCAAGACATTCTCCATCAATAGAGCAACAGTCATCGGACCAACACCTCCCGGGACGGGGGTGATGTGTGAAGCATGGAGTGCTGCTTCGGCGTACTCTACATCGCCGACAAGACGTTGACCCGATTTTTTGGTCGCGTCTGAAAAGATGATGAGTGAGATTTGCGCCGGAGAAGGGTATGAGGCTAAATATACCTGGGATAGAATTGATGCCAACATCGACGACAACCGCACCGGGTTTGATCCACGAGCCTTTGACGAACTCGGCTTGTCCGATGGCAGCGACAAGAATATCGGCTTGCTTTATCTGAGTGGGGGTTGTAGTGAAACGTACCCATTGATGAGAAAGACACTCACGAACTGTTCGAGATTCTTGGTGCGGCTGTGACATTGGGTGACTGTCGCGTCCTTGTTCCTCAAGAGGGCAGTGACAGGGTTTCCAACGATATCACTTCGACCGAGCACAACGGCATTGGCACCAGAGATAGGGATGCCGGTTGACTCGAGAAGACGGATGACTGCCGCGGGAGTGCAAGGAGCGAAAAGAGGGGACGACGCGCGAGAAGCAAGGAGACCGATATTATACGCGTGGAACCTGATAAGGGAGATAAGCGGGGGAGAAGGGGACGCTGATGGGGAAGGAAGCAATACCCATCAATATCCTTTTCTGGGGAGATGGATTCGGTAACTGTACGGACGCCGTCAGGATCAACATGGGCGCCGAGAGGAAGCTGAACAAGGATGCCGCTAATAGAATCGTCGTCGTTGAGTCGCTTCACAACGGCGACGATCTCCTTGACGGAGGCAGCTTCCGGTAGCGTGATGTGTCGGAACTGGATGCTGACCTCCTCGGAGGCTTTCGCCTTCATGCGAACATAAACGGTGGAGTCTGGACGTTCGCCAGCCTGGACAACAGCGAGCTGGGGCTGAAACCGAGGGTACTGCTGCTTGAGGGTGGCGATCTTGTCCGCGATGGACTGACGGATCGACCTAGCGATGGCGTGAGCGTGACGCGATGGAGAAAAAAAAGGGAGAGGGTACTTTGCGATGAGAGTGCCGTCGATGACACGCGCCCGGGAGGAGGACATGGTGGTGGTACGAAGAAAAGAACGGCGAACCGAATGAACAGCGAACACCCTGTTCATGTCAGTCGACGTCTTATATCATATGCAGTCGATCACAAATGGATAGCCACTCTCACAGTCACGTGCTGATAGGTTTTTTTGGAAATGTACTTATGGAAAAGAAAATTAACAAAGTTTTGCTAGCCAGGAGGACGATGAGCGGGACGTTGGCAAGACGCGTCTTTTCTGCATCCACCGCGGCCCTCTCGTCGAGGGCTGTCCGTCGCTCACGACCCGTTTCCTTCCCAACACGGCTCTACTCTGACCAGAAATCACCGCCAGAGGAACCCGCTGAACCCACACCGGAGAGCACCGAGGTCTCCGTCGAGTCACAGGTGCTCGAGGACCTCAAGAAAAAAGAGGCAGAGGTCCACGATCTCACAGTCAGTCCCGTCTCTCCTTCCGGGCACCATCGCTCACCCCGTCCCCCCAGAGTCGACTACGGTACCTCCAGGCAGACTTTCTGAACCTCCAGCGCAACGCCGCCCGTGAAAAGGAGCAGCAACGCGATTTTGCAATCGCCCGTTTCGCAGGCGACCTCCTCGAAACAGTCGACGTCCTCGCTCTTGCCCTCAACTCCGTCCCCACCGCTGTACTTCATCCCGATTCTCCTTCCTCAAACACGCCCCCCTCCCCCGATGCCCCCGTAAAGTCCGCTCAGGAATATCTCACAGAGCTACACCAAGGCGTAGAAATGACCCACCGCCTTCTTCTCTCTACCCTCTTCAAGTACCACGTCAAATCGTTTGATCCCGCGGGAGAAAAGTTTGATCCTAACCGGCATGAGGCACTCTATCAGGCTCCTATACCGGGAAAAGAACCTGGGACCGTCATCGAGTGCCAAAAGACGGGTTACATGATCAAGGATCGCCTCTTGCGCGCAGCTCAAGTCGGCGTCGTCCAGGATGTCCCATGATACCTTGTTCCTGGTCCTCGCGCACTCCACTCGGGCAGTCCAGTACGCACTAGAGCTGGATTGGACATACGCATTATCACGATAGACATATTCTAGTACGAGTAATTCAACGAATCTCTACTCCAAATCGATCTCGCAGCCCCGACATGACCTGGGCGTGCAGGGTATTCGTCTCGTCATTCGTCAACGACCTAGCGCAGGTTAATGCAAGCAACCAAAGAGGAACAGACACCATACCTGTCCATCGAGCGGTAATTTATTCGGTAACAAACACTCTTCCGGCACGTTTTCGGATGGGTGAAACTGTCCGTCTGCTACATGTCAGATCACTACAAGAAAAGACGGCTAGGAGACTCTGACCATCTTGACGTCTTCTACGACATCGCCTGCCACGTCTCTGACGAGGTCGCAAAAGTCGTTGTCGTGGAGATCCATATTTTCGGGTAGCCAGAAGCTGACATCCTTGAAGCAAGCGGGGTATTTCGAATATGGCCGGAACGTCGTAATTTCACCTTGTTTGAATTGCGTGAGGAACCGCGGGTCTTGCGACCAGAATAGGCGAATGTCAGGGATGGAATAGAGAATCATGGCTATGCGCTCGAGTCCAAGGCCGAACGCCCACCCAAGCTTGTTCCGAACATCTGAGGATGCGTCAGGTCGTGAAGTGGATGTCGACGGGAAAGGACTTGCTCGCGTTGTCCAGTGTTGGTTGATAGATGACACCGCATCCGAGGATCTCGAGCCATCTGCCACGGAAGAAGACCTCGACCTCGAAGCTCGGGGTCGTCCAAGGAAAGGTTGCCTCGATCCATCTTAATCTGAGGGGGTTTTGAGGCGTCGCGCCGACACGGTCACCGAAGAGGGTCAGTACGAGGCTGTTGAGGGAGAGCTTCAGGTTCTTGGCGATGAGTTCTGTGTGTTTTGGGTCGTGCGCGGGTTGGCATGGATTGGTGGGCGAGAGATGGGGCACGTCTTCGATGATGATGTTCGAACGCTGGAGGTGTGCTCGCAGCGTCTCATTGTCGTCTTCGATTTCTTTCATACCATCTGAGTCGGCGGAGACGATGCGCGCACCCTCCGTCTGGTGGAAGACGGGATAATGAGAGCCGTCTATCTCGTCGCGCCTGTAGACGTCGGCGGTGAGGAGCCATTTCGTTTCGCCGTTTTCGAATACCTCGACTTCGTGGGCGGAGGTGTGGGTGCGGAGCATCAGGTCCCTGTTGATGTAGTAGCTGTCCGTGACGGAGCGGCCAGGATGGTCGGCGGGGAAGGAGAGGAGGTCAAAATTCTGGTACGGGGTGACGAGTGGGGAGAGAGAGGAGAGATGGGCATAGGATGGGAAATGGGACTCGATGAGGCCACGGAGGGTGCTGAGGGGATGTGCGGGGTGGGTGTGTAGTCTGAGGGGGAGCTTTGATAGGATGGTCGGGGTCACGTTGGTCGTGTCGTCGGTGGGATATTCCCGCCCAAGCACGCTCACGGTCGCTGGGCGCGTCAACGGCGCTGCGCCGACGCGACGGAGCGCGAGGGGGAAGCGCATCTCGTCGACGTGGAGGACGGCGAGGGCGTTTGTTTTGACGTGTTTTGCGCGTGGTACTCTAGGCCATGTCGTCCAAGCACACCACCCAGGTAGCGTCCCTCCCCTCTGCCCTTTCCGTGCCCGCCTCTGACACCGACAGCCGTCGTCCTCGCTGAGGCGCAAGTCCTCCTCGAAACGTCTCCTCGTCCACTCAGACGACGACGACGACGACGACGACGATGCCCCCGTCATCCAGAGATCGAAGCGCCCCCGCACCGACTCCGATCCACCACTCTCAGTTGCCACCACTCCAGATGACGATGACGACATGGACGTAGACGTCGACTCTCTCCGTGACTCTGCACAGCGCTCCCTCAGCGCCGACGACAGTCGCTTCCTCCCAGACAACACCCCAGCCCAGGACACGACGGCAGACACGCCCAAGAAGCACAAGAAATCTGCGTCCACCAAAAAGAAGCCACAAGCGCTCCATTCAGGCGACGAGGCGAGCAACAGCCACGTCGAACGCGACTCTGTGGAACGCGCACTCAGCGACCTCGGATCTCCCCTCTCCGAGGTTTCCGACGACTTTGAGCTGGAAACTCCACCCAAGCGTGGCGCTTCGAAAGCGAAAGCCGGTGCCCCCAAGGGCAAGCCAGGAAAAGCAAAGCCCGGGCAGCTCAAAGGGGCAAAGGTAAAGAGCCTCAAGGACCAGGAAAGGGACAGAGAAGTTCTCATGAAAGACGAGCGCAAGCTGGCTGTTCCTCCTGCCACAACATCCCGAGCGTCCAGTGCTGCAGCTCAGAGTCAACCTTCGGACCTGTTCTCCAACGATGACCTCGCACCCTCCTCCGCAGTGGATCCTCTGCCAGATGCATCGCAACACCCCCTCAGTCAGACCATCCCAAAGAAGCGCAAGCTTCCGCCAATCAAGAAGACCAAGACGGCGACAAGCGGGACGGGCACGTCAACCCCCACTGCTACGGCACAAAAACCGGCACCACCGCCCGTTCAAGAACCAGCAAAGCCTTCGTTACCAACGTCAGAACAACGAAAACAGGCGTTGACAGGAGTGCGAGACGTTGACCTGGGCGACTCCAGAATATATGCGGAGCTGTTCAAGGGCGTAAGTCGCGGTTCTCGACGAGTCCTCTGTCAGCTCATCTCGCTGGCCAGGCTGGTGGAGGTACACCAAAGTCAGGTCTGAAAAACGCTGAGGAGCGGCGGAAAGAGTTGGACAGGATGAGAGACGAGGCGAGAGCCAGACGCGCCGAGGAAATGGTGAGTTCTGGGCTGGACGGATTGAGATCGTGGTTTCTGACAAGGCATGTATGTAGAAGTTCAGCTTTGATCTGCAGTCTCAAGCGGACAAGATTGCGCGTTTCGAACAACGTTTGCGTGCAGAGAACAGTACGGTGCTTCACCCGAATTTCCTCGCGGCGAAATTCAGAGACGAATGGGAGCTGGAAAGGCGTAGTAGACGAGCGACACCCAAAGAAGAGGGAGAAGCCTGACGTGTTGGTACCGTGTGCTGTCGTTGCTGTTTCTGGACCGTAATGTACTGATGATCTACAAGTATCTACTATTGCGGAGCGCTACGTTGATTGCTCTCCGACGCACCCAATGACTCGGTCGCGCTGGAGCATAAACGAAGTATTTGATTGAGGCATGTATCGAACCATTTCTTGTCAGCCTTTTCCTTGGTCGGTGAGGATGAATTGGGGAGACTGGCGTCGTCGACGTTGAGGGCACGGAGCTGGTCTGCGAGGTCGTCGGTGACGAGGAGGAAGAGGGATAATTGCGTTTGGAGTGAGGAGACGATGGAGGCGAGCTCGAGGATCTGTACACGAAGATAGGCGAGGTCGTGTGGGGTGTAGAGGGCGGCGACGAGATCGTCGGATGTGGTGAGGAGACGATTAGATTGTGCCAGGAGCGAGTCGAACACAGAGACGGGTGCGGGTGTGGAGTGTGGGAGGAGGGTTTGAAAGATGCGTTTGTGGAGGAGGGTGGTGAGGCGCAAGAGCTGATGGACCTGGGGGAGGGCTCAAGACGGACAAGTATTGTGAGATGGATGGGGTACGATACATTGTTTGCACGGGCGAGCTCGTGCTTGTCCATGGTGTTTGTGTGACCGAGCCCGATGTCGTCCCAGCCGTCGTCGAAATGGGTGTTGGATTCATCTGATTCAGCGTCTTTGATCATGCTGGTGATTTCTTGGAGGTTGTCCTCGAGGGATTCTCTGTCTGACTTCCAGGCACGATATACGGCAGCCTGATTGTCCTTTGGGATGCCGGAAGGGCTCCTTGCGTTTGTGATGAGGTCGTGCAAGGTCGCGGTGCGGACGAGGTATTCTTCGCCGGCTGCGCCGGCACCGGCGAGCTGCGGGCCGCGGGCCACGTTGTTGAGGAAAGTCTGGACGAGGGCACGGAGTGCGTCTATGATTTCTCTGGCGCGCGATCTGACGTCCTTGATGAGGGCTGCGCCGTGGAGGTCATCGTGAAGGAGACGGGTGCAGTGGGCGAGGGCGGGAGGGTACCGTGCGAGATCGTCGAGGAGGGGTAATGAGGCGGAGTAGGCTGGTGCTGATGGTTTGAGTGCGAGTGCGAGCTTCGTGGCGATGTTGTATGTGAGTGCGAGGAGAGCGTCCAGGTCGGCGAGGATGGCGTGGAGAGGGGTATCAGCAGGGTTGCGATCTGTGGACGCGATGGCTGCGAGCGCGTCTGTGCAGGACTGTGATGCGAGCGCGAGTGCTGCGATGGCTGGGAGGGAGGGGGTGAGCGAGCGAGACCAGCGAGTCGACCATCCTCATCCTCACCCAGCTGCTTGTCGGTGGACATGGTGACGAGGGCTGATTACATAACGCTCCTCCGCTTGCCCCCCCACTGGCATGTTCAAGCTCGGGTTGGCCCACTGCGTCCGGCTGAGAGCAGGCCCGCTCAGACAGACGTCGTCCCTCCTCCTCCTCGTACGCCGTCCAGTACAGCCAACGCTCCGTCGTACTGCCTCCTTCTTCCCCTGGCCCGCTCACCCTTCCTCCCCCTCCCTCGACACAGCAGCACAGATCGCCGCACTCGAAGCACGCGCGAACGCCAGCCCAAACGACATACCAAGGCAGCTCGCCTTCTTCAATGCCTTGATCGACACCCGCACAAAGGAGGCATACGACACCCTCATCGACCGCTGGGAACACACCGCCGAACGCGTAAGTACAGCCTTCCCCAGTTGCCGTTCCGCCCACCGTTTCCCTAGAACCCCTCCTCCCCGCTCCTCCGCTCCGACGTCGCATTCGAGATATATCTCGACGCCCTCGCCAGTTCCGGACGCGAGCCATCCATAGACCTTGCAGTCCAAAAACGACAGTCTCTCCTCGACTCTCTCCCTCCTTCCCCTCCTCCACCAGATACCTCCACCCCCGATAACTCAATCCCGTCCGAAACTCCACCCTCGTCCCCGCAGTCGCGCAGCGATAAAATAGCAGCCGAGTTCCTCGCTAGACGTGCCAACTCTACTTCCAACACCGCACAAGACCCATCCCCGCCCAATCCCGCAATCGCAAACCTCGCAGCTGCCTTCAGCAAAGGCGCAGGCGTTAGCGGCAACCCCATCCATGTCACACTCAGTGAACGTAAGCACCTCAGTGTGGTTTCCTGGCCTGTCATTCATCCTCTTTCCCAGCCAAGGGTTCCCTCACAATGCGTATCGTCCGCTTCGTCGTCTTCACCGGTCTAAGTGGATTCTGTGCGTGCATCCACCCCGTCTCCTTCACTTCCTCACCCCCTCTCAGTCATGTTGGTCATTCTATCCGTCCTCTTGGAAAACTCGGGCCTCCTCAAGGCCGGTGGACGCACCACAGAGTTCGAGCCTCTTCAGCAAAAACCTGTCAAATTCAGTGACGTGCACGGCATCGACGAAGTCAAACAGGTTGGTTCCTTTTCGTCTCTTCTCCACATCCTCGTCTGACCCTCCCTCAGGAACTTGCAGACGTCGTCACGTTTCTCAAAGATCCCACTGCCTTTGCTTCCCTCGGTGGGAAGCTCCCAAAGGGTATCCTTTTGACAGGTCCACCCGGCACAGGAAAGACCATGCTTGCCAGGGCCATTGCCGGAGAGGCCAGCGTTCCATTCTTCTTCTCTTCCGGCTCCGAGTTCGAGGAAATGTTCGTCGGCGTCGGTGCAAAGCGTGTCCGCGACCTCTTCGCAGCAGCCCGCAAGAAGCAACCTGCCATCATCTTCATCGACGAGTTAGATGCCGTTGGCGGTAAACGTTCTCAGCGTGAACAGCATTACATGAAGCAAACTCTCAATCAGTTGTTGGTCGAGATGGACGGCTTCTTGCAAACCGAGGGTGTCATCGTGATTGCTGCAACAAACTTTCCCCAGAGTTTGGACCCGTCGGTGCTCTTCATATCCTTGTTAAGCATCGCAGCCTCATCTCTCACTTGCCCAGTGCCCTCACTCGTCCCGGTCGTTTCGATCGTCACATCGCCGTCCCTCTTCCGGACATCCGTGGTAGACTTCAACTTCTCGACCACTTTATGAAAGACGTCATCGCCAGTAATGGTACGCCGCCATTATCCTAGTCTGTCTGTTTCATCTCTCATTCTTTAGCCGTCGATCCTATGATCTTGGCTCGAGGCACGCCCGGGTTCTCTGGTGCCGAGTTGCAGAACATGGTCAAGTACGTTACCCTGGTTCGCTCGGAAACGGTCACTCACCCGATCGTTCAGCTTGGCTGCTATCCAGGCAGCAAAGGAAGGTTGCAAAGAAGTCACTCTGAAACACTTTGAGTGGGCAAAGGTGAGCTTGTGTTGACCGGGACGCGACGTTTATCTGACTAACCGTCAGGACCGCATTGTCATGGGCGCTGAGCGCAAGAGCGCGTACATTGACGGGAAGAACAAATTGCTCACCGCTTATCACGAGGTGCGTTAATCCGCGATCAATAAAACGCACCATGCTCTAATTTTCGCAGGGTGGCCATGCCCTGACAGCACTCTACACGGAAGGCGCAATGCCTTTGCACAAGGTTACATGCGTCCCACGTGGTCATGCACTCGGTGTCGTGCGTCACTACTCTGCGAACGGTTCTGTGTATGGTACTCACCCGGGTTTGACAGACCTCTCAGTTGCCAGAGGGTGACATGTATTCCATCTCCCAAGGCGAGTACAAGGCGATGATTGACGTGTGTATGGGTGGTCGGGTTGCGGAGACATTGAGTCCGTGCTTTCTCCTCTCATCACGTCGCCGCTGATAATTCCTCGTGTCAGTCTATGGTGAAGGTGGTCTCACGAGTGGATGTTCTTCTGATCTCCAAAAGGCGACCCACACGGCAACACAAATGGTCAAGGTGAGGATTTTCGCGTGTCGCAGGGCTGCCGATGACGAGGCCGTCGCACAGAACTTTGGTTTCTCTGGTAAAGTAGGCCCTGTCTTTTACAGTGACCAAAACGGACCTGTTAGCCCTCAAACGAGCGAGAAAATAGACTCTGAAATTTTGAGGTAAGTACGCGAGAAATCGGCGGGTTGCTGCGATCACGACTTGTTCCAGTTTACTTCAGCAAGGCGAGCGTCGGGTGACCAAGCTTTTGGAAGAAAAGAAAGAGGAACTGCATCGGGTACGTGAATCCTTGCAAGGCCTGCATCGGAACGTGGCGCGTTCTGATGGAGACTTGGTAGCTCGCTCGTGCCTTGGTGGAACACGAGACGCTGACTGCTGATGAAGTGAGAAAGGTGATCAAGGGCGAGTCCATACGCAATTTGCAGGACAAACTGTCCGAGGATACGATTCCCAGCGAGGATGCACGGTAGTCTCGATAGATTCACATCTTACATTAAGTACGCCGGCGTAGGGCCCTCCTGCCAGAAATTCACCGAGGTCACTGCGGCATGATCCTCGGCGATCAGATCTGGATATATGAGTGGTTCAGAATTCTTGCAGTAGCTCTGGTCATGTAGCGCATTCTATCCAGCAATGATGAGCATGATGCGGCCCTGGACTCTAGGGAGCTCGCTGCATGCCCCACCACAGGCGGCGGTGGGATGGCGTTACAGTAACAATACTGCAAGGTTTCGGAGTCCGATTCCATTTATGGAAGGATTGGTTTTTCCTAAACCATAAAAAGCGGTGCTGCGAGCGAGGGCGATCGGAGAGTGGTTTTCTCCTACCACCGCCGACGAGAGGCAAGTGGATTTCTCCCGCGAAAAGATAATAATAAAAAAAGACAGAATAATATATCGCAAAGATAGAAATGTGTCATCGTGTGCTCCGGTTTGTCAAACACGCGGGATGCGGACACAACTCCTACCTCGGCGACTCCATCATCGACTGCCGTAGCGAGTCCTGCCACCTCAGCACCGCCCACCCTCACTTGCCCTCCGAACCTTGTGACTGCCGTCGCTATTATGGGTGCGCTCATCGCCTTTTCTTATCTTTTTCGTCCCAGTTCTCATATCTGATTATCAGGCAACCACAGCGCCTCATCACACACACAGTCGGTTCCCCTTGCTCAATTTAGATTCCTCATCGTCCCCCTGATCTCCGCGCCCATACAGGTCTCTAAAAAATGTCCAAGATGTCCGCAATGACCCCTTTTAGAAGACCTCCCCTCCCCGATATGCACATCGCTAGCTACTTGTCCATGCTCCATGTTCTCACCGTTCCCTGTACATAGCACCCCCAACGGGACTTCTGCCGCACGATGTAATATATATCATCATTAAACGTGGAAACATTGGGCCACTTTGTTACCGTCCCATCTACTCCACGTCCAGATCCATCAGCATCGCGTCGTCTATCCCACCATCTCCATACTCGTCCTCGTTCATGTCATCTGCTCCTCGCCGATCTGCTTGCTGTTCCAGCAACAACGCATGTTCCCTCTGTTTTGCCTGTGTCTTCTCGATGTCCTCCAGCGTCCACAGGGAAACGCCAGTCTGGTTTTCATTCGGGTTCTGCGAAATGGTCCGCATGAACAACTTGGACAACGTCACAGCCATGTCTGTAGACAGGTTTGAAGCGACCTCGGTGATGTATTGGTTAATCCACCGAGGCAGCTTTGCGCGCTTATCTGCCCGTGCAAACCGCTCCGTGGGTTTCAGCAACGAAAATGCCAAAAATACAACGTCACATATCCCACCTTGTCGGCGAAGACCATTAGCCCCCAATCCGTCTTACCACGAAGTACACGTCCGACACATTGCGCAGCATTTCGCATCGCGTCGAACCCAAGAAATTCCGATTCTCTTATCCGATACGCATCTCGGAGATATTCGAGACGCGCTTTGAGGATTCGGCTCTCCGTGTATTGATACGGGACTCTGGACATCATCCAGATTCTCACACGCATGCCGATACAGCAGCAAACACTCACCCAAACATGATCACAGCACGTCCATAGTTGTGATCAAAATCAATCCCTTCCGACACCTTTCCTCGCGCAACAGACAGCAGCACCGCACCTCGTCCATTATCGCACGCCTGGAATCAACTTGCGGATCTTTCTAGGCAAGACAGGTCCGTCACGGCTTACCCGTCTGTAGTTCTCGAGTGCTATGCTAGTCTCGTTCGCATCCGGTGTTTCGACGAAAATCAACTTGTTCTTCCACACCTCGTTCAAAATTCCCTGGAGAACGTGCGATCAAGACGTCAGCACACCCGCCATGGCCAACATACCATGTCGTTCCATGCTGCCACAATTGACTCCATGTAAAGATAACTGGGAAAGAAGGCAACGATACCATCTGGGACAATTTTACTGTATTCGACGAGGATGCTCCCAAAGTTCCTGACGACGGCCGGATCATTCCGGACCTCGAAACGCGAGCTTATAGTGACTTGGTCGCTACCACGAGTAATGACCTTCGTACTAGCTATGAAGTCGTCGATTCTCGATATGATAGACCACTCACCAATGGTAAGAAAGCGTTGCGCGTGAGCGTCATTGGATATGTCTCTTGAACAACCGGCGTGAATTGCAACATTTTAGGGTACATGTCTAACGGCGAGATCGTCCCCGAAGTGATGACAACGCTGCTGAAGTGCTCAAAAACCGGCTTAATAGCCAACGAGGGATCAAGGCACCTGTCTCAAATTCAGAAGATGGACGAGATCACTGACCAGAATACTGACGTGAAGTGGAAGACAGGATTTGGCACAGTCGCATTATCGGTCTCGAACGGTTCAAGAATAAGTAAAAAGCCTGAGGGTTTAATGGTGATGTAGTACAATGCCGGGGGTTAAGCTCACCTCTCTCGTACGTTGCCACCAGCGTCGCAAAGGACGCAACTTTCTGCAGTGCGGAATGTTCGTCCAGCCGGCTGAGTTCCAATGTACGAATTAAAGACTGCAATCGTTCGGCACAAAATCTAAAATGAGGATTTAGTTGTGGGAATCATCCAATTCTATGCCACTCGCCGTAGTGGTCGCCTTTCAATGTAGGTGATGTCTTTGAGGTGTTGCAAGAAAGAAAGTGGTGTCTCTGCGACGACATGTAGGACGCGCATGCGAGTCTACTCCATCGTCAGCACGACCCCGTGAGCGATAGTAGCATGCTAACCTTGAGGTATTCGACAAAACGCTTGAGAAACGCGACGAAATGCTCCGCTTTTCTGATGTTTCCAGGTATCGCCTCCTTAAGCAGATCACCAGGGAGAACTGAACGCTTTTCAGTTGTTGCTACTCATGGGCGAGGATGTTTTAGCTCTATAATTACCGGGGTTCGCCATGAAAGCATCTTCGGGGGAGGTGTCCGCTGTCGCTTCTTGTAGACCTTCAACCAACTTTGCATACTCATCCTGAAGTTTGGCAGCGTCGGTTTTCTTGATCCTTGCATGATTTGTCAGTACCCCGAATAATTGCAAACACAGCCCCTACTCGTCAATTTTTTCACCGAGTTTGGTAACGCTCCTTGCAGCCGAATCGAGCATAGGTCGCGTAAGGTCGATGCTGAGAGATTCTATACACACATTGTCTGGTACGGCATTGAGCCAGCGAACAAGAACGGCCGTCAAGGACTCGACTTACCGATATTGTGTGCTTCATCGAACACGACTATGGCATCTTTCGACAACTCTTTCGACACTTGCTCTGCAACTTTAGGATCGATCAAATAATGGAAGGAATATATGATCACGTCGACAAAGGGCATCTGATCGAACAATCGTGAACATCGACCAACCTTTCAAAGGCAGCGAAACCTACCATTCTTCGTACGGTAAAGTAAGGACATGTACCGTTGTCTCGACCATGTTGGAGTATGTCTGCAAGCGTCCATATCCCGGGTGATATGAGAGTGCCAGGCTCGTATTTCCCTAGGTTCTGCCACGCTATCGCATCTTTCGCTTTTCACTCGAAGATCAAAAATAGGTACCTCATGCCAGTCACAAAGCTCCACTGATCCAGGATTCGCACGGCCTTTCTCGCATGCCGCAGAGTTGGTTAGGTCACGACACCGTGCATCGACGACTTTCCCCTTCTTCTCCTTGGAAACCTGGATGGAGTACGAAAAGGATACGACGAAAGAGTATCCTCTCTTCCCATACGCACCTCTGGGTGTATGCACAAGTTTTTCCGACTCGTCAAGCCGAGGCCCATGAAGTTCTCTTCCTTTTCCCTCTGTTCCGGTGTTTCAGCACATGATATTCGATACTTCATTAGTCTTTTCAACTCGGAGAGAGCCTTTTCGATCTCGGGCACTGTACGTGAGCAGTATATGAGTTTGCGCTTCGTTGGATGGGACTGCGGGCATGAGATAAGTCGCTGCGATGTGACAGTGCAAAGTCTTGATGCACCTGTTGATACGATACAATCAAGGATAGGAGCGAGACAGTTTTTCCTGTCCCGGAAGGCATTTCTAGGACACAGTGCCCCTGAATGGCCAATGATGGGATACGATACCAACAGTGCTACTGGAAGCGCACCGTGGCGTCAAGCGTCCGCTTGAGATCACACATGTACGCATATTGTTCTAAGAGAGCGGTCAATTCGAGCCTACCGAACTGTAGGGCAAACCCACCAGGATATATTCGGTCGTAAGGAAAGATGATCTGGGCAAAGTGCATGTGGGTCCACAACAAGCTTTTCCTCCATTTGAAACAAGCACGACGCAACACGTACCGGTAGGTTGTCGATAGAGAACTTCATATTCCAATGCACCGAGTGGGCCAACGAGAAAGGTGGTCGGCTAAAGCTGTGACTCGCCGCATACGCGCTTTCTGTTTTCTGGGCCAACCACGTGATCAAAACAGTCGTCGAGTTCGTTACTTGATCATGTACATGCTCAGAAGGTACATACGACCAATTGGATATCTGTCCGTTCATCACCAAGAAAAGTTTCGGATATATCTACGTAGCATGGTCAAAATCTCGGGACCAAATACACAGTGTTAGAACGTTCAATGTCCGTACGTCCAATCATGAATCCTTGTACGATCCTTCGTGTTGACAGAGACAAAAGCCGCTCACCACTTGGTCCAATTTCAGTCGGCTGCAATCTGTTGAGTAGCTGTTCGCATGACTTGTTGGACGTTGTCGTTCCCAATACTGCGAATCAAATTGAGTAACGCAGAACGTGTGATCGGGGAGAAGACGCACTTGCTATAGCCATCATTGGGTGACATTCCTGTCGTATCACCGTTTTGAGAAATTGGCGTAGTTTGTGAATTCGGTGAGATGCCGGTGACTCCAGGTGAAATAGTGGTGCCAGTTTTAGCTGTCAAATTGGTTTGGCCCCACTGTTACGTTGTGCAACTCAGCATGCAAAGCATGACGATCAGCTGGCACTGCGAACCTGATACTCAACAATGCCGCCTAATCCGGCGGTGATTCCAGCTAATTTCATTTCAATAATCAGCCCCCCAGGTCCACTACAGCGCAGGCGCACATACTATTGAACCAAGTCGTGTAAGCGTTTGTCTGCTGCTGGTTCGTCACACCATACGTAGGGGGGCCAGAATTAGATGCTACGCGAGCATGTCAGTCACCGCAGAACCATTGACTGGCTTCTCAAGGTTACGCACAGGCATTACGAGCATATGGTGCAGTGGTCGTGTTGAATGGCACAAAGTTTGCGGTATTTGCCTGCGTCACCAAGCCGAAACCTGTCAACGCCGAAGGTTTTCCAACACTGATGGGTTTCCCTGTGAGGTTCAGATCTGACACAGCCGGGCAACAAACAGACTCACGCAGCTGCTGACTGAGCTTGCTTGAGAATCCAGTCAGTACCTGCATTCAACGTGTTTGTGTAGGAATCCAAGTATGGATCGGTGGGGCCATAAGATTGCTGGTCGGGGAAGAGCATGAAAGAGCCAAAACCAATGTCCGGAATATTCATAATGTCCTGACTATCAACTCCATAAGAGCCGTCGTAAATCGAACCGGCATTCTGCCCTTCTTGTCGTCTAGTAGCTGTGTGATAGCTGAGTGGACAGAAATTCGGGGCATTCACTAAGCTTACTCGTGGACACCCATCGCCCCCTGATATGTACGCCATCCTGTTTGAGAGTTCCAGCAGTTCTAGCGGCCTCTCGGGTGCGCCGCCTGGAACCGGCGCGCTCACGGAGTATCTGTTCCGTGGTCACAGGAAGAGGTTTGCTCCGCTTCCTTTTCCCTGGTGCGGAAGATGCCGTTGGTGTAGGAGCGGAATGCAGGGGGTACAGCTTTGGGCAGTCGATGCACATAAAGCCGGATGTCCTATCGTGGGTGCACTGATTATCACTTATGCCTGACCTGGAAACTGCCATACTGACCCGGCGGAAATGAGGTGGTTAGGATCAATAGAGCGAATATGAGCCGCCACAGTAGCGTGCCATCGTGTAATGGTCTCCGTCGTACAGCTCGGGCTTGCAGGGATGGTGGAATTACACCTGGTGTTTCCAATGGATCAGCTATGTAGGAATCCTTCTTAGGTAGAAGCGTAAAACCTCGGATCATTCGCAAGCTCCCAGCTGAAGACAGTCGGACTATTGACATATCGGGAAACGATTTGAGTCGTGAAATTCATGAAAGTGCTCAGGATGGATGGATCCGTATAGAAATGATCGTGAGCCTCCAGACCGAATTGGCGAACATACAGATCCATGCCACCTATTTCGTCGTGAGAAGCGGCGTCTTGGGGGTGGGATGAACACTGACCGTAGTCATTAGACAGGTAATTCCGTGGCAATGAGTTGTTTGTATACGGGGTGACATCGCGTGTGACGAAGGTGCTGTCGGTGGGCTCCATCGTGGTGTTCAAAAGAGGGAGCGGATACCAGTTGTTGGTGAGAGATAAGATGAGGTAAAGTCCGTGTTGCTCAGCCATTTGAACGACGGTGTCAAGCTTCTGGAGACCATTTGGACCATCATTGATGGAGACTGTCCCATTACGAACGAGTTGGAACCATGTGCCATTTACAGGGACAGTGTCGACATCTGGTTGATCCAAGTAAGCGATCTGGACCCGCTCCAGAAATGAAGAGCTCGCCATTGAATGCCCATAGTCGAACGACCTTGACGCCGAGAGCGGAGATATTGCCAAGGGTATACCAGATGTCCTCGTTCGTGTTTAAGGCGGGTAACCAGTAGGCGTTAGTACCAATATACCTAAAGTTACTGCAAATCATCACGGTCGGTGATTGGACGTTCAGAAGCGGGTGCTGATATATACTTGCCTGCCATTTACTGTGAATGATGTACCATCTGTGCCGATAAAAGGGCTGTGGGGCCATCTCCTGACGGTCGTCCTTGAAGGCGCCGTCAGAGCTGCGAGGACCATGGAACTCAATAGGAAGAATAAAGAGAGAGAAACCATGGTTTTGGCGCCGAGACACGCCGGGGGCACTGTCAGGAGACAGGATGGCAGAAGGTATCACGTCTTTTATAAGGTGAGGGCAAGCGTTCCACCCACGTGTCGATGCATTCGTCGCGTAACTTGTGTCTGGGCGCGGTACGCGTACGGGCAACGGACATCACCGGTGCGGATCGGACGGCAGAGTCCATGGTGAAAGGAAACGCGACGGAGGGCTGGCTCCGTCGCTGGGACTGTAACGGGCGATGGCAAGTGGCCGTCAGATCTGGCACGTCGAGTGGGACTGCGTCTTGTGTAGAGTCGCGCCCGGACCCGCCACCATCAGTCCGGGTGACAGGTCGGTACGTGACCAAGTAGGATCGTTTACGGTAATTAAGTAATCGACTGGAGAGTCACCATGCTACGATCCCTCCTGAGGCGCGCCGTCCGACCCTCCCTCGCCCTTCCCCGTCGCCGTCACCAGTCGCAAGAGACTCGTCACCCGCCACAGGGACAGTTCATACAGGACCACTTCGTTACCTCTGCAGGAACCGCCATCAACGTATTCACTCGCCTCGCCAAATTCTCCCTCATCGGTGCCCTTGGTCTTGGACTCACTGGCTGGACGATTTTCGAGGGCACTCACTTGTGGGTAGAGTCAGTTGAACTCGCATCAAACCTGGACGATGAAACCCGGCGGTGGGAATGGCACCAGGAGGCTGAAAGGTGGACAGGTGGTGAGCATGGTGGAACGGACCCTGCTCTCGGCTTCGGAGCAAGACATCTTCTGCGGGGTTCATGGATGGCGGAAAACTGGGGCGTGGGTTCCGCCACATTTTCGGACAATGGGGGTATAGGCAGCCTCAATGCCATCGAGGCTCGCTTGGATTTCGCCCAGAAGTATCTGGACATGACCGTCAAGATCGCCGAAACTAAGATCACGTCTGCGAAACTGCGTCCGCAAACATTCAACGAACTCCTCCTTCGCCATGCCGCCATATTGGAGCGCATTGGAACAGGGGAAGCTTTATTTGAAGCTCGCTCCAAGTACGAACGCGTCTGGGCCAGCCTCCCAGGCAAAGGGACAGACGCCGCTCGCGTCGCTTCAAAACTCGGGGATCTCAATCTGAGACTCGGAGACTCAAGTGACGCACTTGCTTGGTGGACACGATCACTCAGTTTGTCACAAGGAACCCCACAGCCTGAAGGCTCTGTCGTCCCTAATATATCTCAATCCGTGCCTTCATCGCCCTCAGCACAACGGACACTCGCATCCACACTAGTCTCATTATCCGCATACTGTTCTACGTCTGGTCAATTAAAGCAGGCTCAGCAAGTCCAGGAAACTGCTCTCGTTCTGTTGCGCAGCATCCCCTCTCCTCCGAACATCTCCGCTGCTTCACCACCCCAGATGTTGCACTCACTCTATATTCTCCACCGTTCTTCCCTGATTTCCATTCACCTCGCTGAAGTACTCTATGCACTTCGGTCACCCCGCCAGTCATCCTTTGAGTACCTGACGAGAGCTGCAAAATCTTCGGAGCGTGTTGCATTGGCTCTCACCGGGTTACCGTTCGACCCCTCACCCGACACAAAAGGACCAGGTGTTCATGCTCCTGCACCAGACGCCCCTATTCTTCCGTTGTTTGCCAAGTCCCACGCCATGCGGAAGCCAGCAGCAGGATTGCTGCGTGACGCACGTCGTACGGCTGCGGAGGCATGGAACTTGATGGGCATTCTTAACGAACAAGGTGGTGACATGGAGCGTGCCCTTGTATGCTATGAACGGGCAGTTGGATGGGCAGGGGTTGCTTCCGATCGGAACCTGCCAGGCGAGGGGACACTTGAGGCAGACTGGAAGGTTATGTGGGCCAACTACTCCCGAGCCCGCGACGCGACGCAAAAACAAGAGAAACGCTGAATGCTTTTTACAATCTATTCGGGATGTGTTTCGAACGTTTTTTGTCCTTCACGGATTACTGTACAGCGCGATCGAGTGTATGTCTCATGACCGACCGTTCTTGTGCCAATCGAGTGAATGACGGCGGGCATGTCGAGGTCACGTGTTTCGGGCATGCACGACGACGCAAGGTCTGTCGATGTTCTCGTTCTCTGACGTTGATGTTTCGCTTGCCTGCACGTTCTCGTCTCATACGTCCGTGCTCTTTATCTCTCAAGTTCAACTCCACTCTCGCACGTCCATTCAACTTTCATATAGCCGTCAGCTGGGCCCCAAAGCCTCCGGATCCAAAGCTCACGCGCTTTCATACCGCCTTCTCCGCAGAC